>JAEUWP010000354.1:0-30074 GCA_018524725.1 Podaxis mareebaensis | reverse complement strand
TTATTCTAACCGTAAAACTTGATTGTATTATAATCTAAGTACCGCTTTCAGGGCTGAAAACAGTTTAGGCCGTAACAGCGTACCGCTGACACCTGCATGGGTCAAGATCCAGTACCACAAGGTGCCACTGGGGTCCCACCAAGGTCAATCCCGCGGTACTGCTAACAAAGTGCCGCTGGGTCCTGCCCAACATCAATCCCGCGGTACCTTTAAGTGCTGCTATTTCCGAAGAAAAATATTCTATTCGATGTTGTAGAGTGGAATTATTTCAGTCAGATGACTTGTCTTAAAATTATCCTCTCATGAGGCTTCGAGGTGTCATGAACAAACACATCACACCTAAATGGATAAACGAATGATAAATCAGAACGAACAATAAATCAGATAAATAGGAGTATGTGCCATGAAATGCAATGTAAGTAAATTGTATAATTCCCTCCTATGCCCTCAGGCTCGCACACGTGAGAGCAGGCGCAAGAGGTTCGTCGAATGATGGACCAATATTGCTTTGAAGGTTGGGATCTCTGAAGAAGTGGTTGCTTGCGTTATTCCAACCGACCGTGACGCTGACTTGGGCTTCTCAACGGACGTGGATCTTGTGACCACGGACGCCGAATTGATACTGTCGCAACAATGCACGATAGTCTTTGCCAACAGTCCAGAATGCAAATTGGTCGGAGGTGGAAAGAGCAAGGGGGAACCAGTGGCGAACGAGAGTAGGTCACGAGCTCTCGAAGATACCAGGTGCACAACATCCAGGCCCACTGGGTACCGCGGTCTTACAGTGTCGGTACCGCTGGGTACTGCAATGGTACCACATCCAGTACTGCTAGGTACCGCGATGATACCGCATCCAGTACCGCTAGGTACTGCGATGATACCGCATCCAGTACCACTGGGTACCGCAGGTGTGCCGCATCCAGTACCGCTAGGTACCGCAGGTGTGCCGCATCCAGTACCGCTAGGTACCGCGGGTGTGCCGCATCCAGTACTGCTAGGTACCACGGGTGTGCCGCATCCAGTACTGCTAGGTACCACGGGTGTGCCACATCCAGTACTGCTAGGTACCACGGGTGTGCCGCATCCAGTACTGCTAGGTACCACGGGTGTGCCACATCCAGTACTGCTTGATGTAAAACCATCAGTGGTATGTAGACTTACATGAGAGTAGCTATATTACCAAAAAAATTCATTCTGAAAATGCCTTGCGTCTTCGTATTTATTGTAGATTGCTACTTACTAACATTGTGACCTAATACACATAGTTACCTAGCACTTGCTACCGCCGACTGCACCCAGTACCACTACCGCACCCCGTACAGTACCGCTACTTGACATACGCGGTAGGCTTAGTACCGCTGCCGCGTCCTGTGGTAGGGTGCGGGTGCGGGTGCGGGAAATTCACGATGCCCCCAATCAACACACTCACCCTGCTAGACTCAGGAGCAGGAGGAAACTTCATCGATGACAGCCTTATCAACCAATGGAATCTCAAAATGCGCCCTCTACTAAAACCAATTGAAGTCCGAAATGCTGACGGATCAATTAATAAAGCCAGAACAACCACTGAAGAATGTATACTCAACATCGAGATCGATAATCGAATCACACCAGTTACGACACGAGTTACAAAACTTGGCAAACCCAAGATCATCCTTGGAGCCCCATGGCTCATGGAACACAATCCAGACATCGACTGGAGAAACCAAACCCTCACCTGGAGAAACAACAACCCAGGACATATTTATCAAGAACTCCTTCACACCATGGAAAATGAAGAAATCGATGAACTCAACCATATTACCTTAGAACCTGAATCATTCCTCGAAATTAACTTCAAGGCAAATGCTTCACAAGCCATTGCACAACAATATGGAGACCAGAAGAAAGAATCTAACCCACAAAAAGTCATTCCAAAAGAATTCCACAACTACCTTGACGTATTTTCTGAAAAGAAAGCATCACGATTTCCACCAAGTAGACCTTGGGATCACAAGATCGAACTCAAGGACTCATTTGAACCCAAATCATTCAAACCTTACTGACTATTGCCTATCGAAATGCAAGAACTCGATAAATTCATCAATGAAAATCTCGCTAAAGGATATATTTGTCCTTCCAAATCACCAATGGCATCACCTTTCTTCTTCGTAGGAAAGAAAGACGGTAAACTACGACTGTGCCAAGACTACTGTTACCTCAACACACATACAATCAAAAACGCCTACCTGATACCACTCATATCCTCATTACTCAACAAGCTCAAAGGATCGAAATGGTTTACAAAATTTGACGTCCGAGCCAGATATAACAACATCCGCATCCGTGAAGGTGACCAATGGAAAGGAGCCTTCAAAACACCTAGAGGATTATTCAAACCAACAGTCATGTTCTTCAGAATGTGCAACAGCCCCACAACGTTTCAATCGATGATGGATCACATCTTTGCTCATCTCATTCAAAGAGGACAAGTACTCGTCTACATGGACGACATTCTCATTCACACCAAAATGAAAGAAGAACTATGACAAATCACATGAGAAGTACTCGACATTCTACACAAGCACGACTTATACCTCAAACCCGAGAAATGCGAATTCGAAAAGCAATGCATCGAATACCTAGGAGCAGTAGTCACTCCTACCTCAATCGAAATGGACGCCACCAAACTCAAAGGAATCAAGAATTGGCCCACACCAAAGACAACATGAGATGTCCGAAAATTCATTGGATTTTGTAACTTCTACCGACGTTTCATTCGAAATTACTCCAAGCACGCAGCACCCCTCAATGCATTAATGTCCAAGAATGTCAAGTTCGAATGGAAACCTGAGCATCAACAAGCCTTTGATGAACTCAAAAGGAAATTCGAAGATTGACCTATTCTCATTGCACCTGACCCATCAAAACCCTTTGAAATCGAAACCGATGCATCACAATATGCAGCAGGAGCTGTGCTCTACCAGAAAGACGAAAACAGCATTTGTTGCCCGATAGCCTTCCATTCCAAGGCTTTTACCCCAATGGAATGCAACTATCATTGCTCAGAACTCGAATGGCTAGCTATTATCATTGCACTGCACACATGGCACCACTACCTCAAAGGATCGCCCCATGAAATCATCGTCTGGAGTGACCATGAAAACCTATCACGCTACAAGGAGCCTCAAACCCTCAACAAGCAACAAGTTCGCTGGGTACAATTCATGCAATGCTTCCAACCGAATCTCAAGATCAAACACATCCCTGGTCAAAAGAATGGACTGGCAGACACACTATCAAGATGACCTGACTACACACCACAGGAACCAGAAAACCAAGACATTACTGTATTTGATCAGTCAATGATCACCATCATTACAGAAGATGATAAACAAGTCATCAAGAAGCATCGAGAAATGATAGATCCCAATGATGATGACACACCAGATCAAGAGTTACCTATGCATGGGAATCAAATCCTGATTCCTAACAAACCATCACTGTGCTGCAGATTACTCCAATGAGTACACGATCATCAGACTGCAGGACACCCTGGAATAGCCGAAACACTGCGCAAACTCGCTGAATATGTTTACTGGCCAGCCATGAAAGACTATGTCACTGAATACGTTAAAGGCTGCCCAACCTGTCAACAGCACAAGATCATTAGACGACCAGACAAGCCACCTTATCAACCAATTCCAGCACCCCAATCAACACGACCCTTTTCACAAATCTCTATGGATCTTATTACGGATCTACCACCATCCCACAGATATGATTCTATTTTGGCCATAGTGGACCATGGCCTAATGAAGGGGATAATTTTAGCCCCTACTACGAAGACCACCGACAGCCAAGTCATTGCTTCTATTTTAGTCAACCACCTATTTTTGCAATATGGCCTTCCTGATAAGGTCATCTCAGATTGCGACCCCCGATTCGCATCCAAAGCAATGTGAGAACTGTACAAACTCCTTGACATCAAGCCCACCTACTCTACAGCTTACCATCTGCAAACTGACGGATCCACTGAATGCTTCAACCAAGAAATTGAGACCTATCTTGCCATTGCCACTTCAAGCAACCCTAACAAATGGAGCAAGTACCTTCCAATCTATGAATTTTGCCACAACAATTGCCCCCACACTGGATGTTCTGAAACTCCATTTCAACTACTCTATGGCTATACTCCAAAAGTGTTTCCAACAGAAATGGAACCAACAAACAACCCATCAGCAGAAAACCACATGGACCAATTAATGGAAGCCCACCATCGCGCTATTCAAGCACACAACCACACCTGTCAAATCATGGCAAGATGCACAGCCAACTACCAACTCCCCACCTACTCCACAGGAGACCTAGTGTGGTTAGACACCTGCAATCTTCCATTACAAGTCAAATCGAGAAAACTTGCCCCAAAACGCAAAGGACCATTTGAAGTCATCAAGAAGATATCCACAGTCAACTTCGAACTAAAGTTACTTAAAACATGGCAAATTCACCCCGTATTCCACGCCACCTTACTGACTCCAGTAACCGAGAATAACCTATATGGCAAACACTACCCGCGACCTATGCCAGAACTGTGCAATGATGAAGAACACTATGAAGTTGAAGCAATCCTAAATCATCGATGACTGTGCAACTGCCTCAAATTCCTAGTCAAGTGGACTGGCTACCCACACTCTGAAAATACATGGGAACTGCAGCCCGCGTTCTCAAATGCACAGCAAATCCTTAATGCGTATAAAAGGAAGAACAAACTTTGCTAACCACCGGAGATGTCAACCACCAACAACCAACAACCTACCACCCAATCTGAAGCTCAGCAAGATACTCAATTACCTCCCAACTCTCCTACAAGCATTGGCCACAACACTGACTGCATCCAATCCCTCACAGAACCACCCACCACCTTCCAAGAACGCTTAAATGCCCTCACAGAACACCTCGCCATACAACACATCATGACGACCACTATTGTGCAGGATGCTGTGCCATTCATCATCTCGCACCCACTCTGTCCACTCCCAGCCTACTCGACCCGCATCGGAACCTGGGAGTTCATCTGGCCAATCAACACCAGATCCCCGATTGAACTACCTTCCCTCCCTAGTGAAGTATCCGACCTTGACACCGAACTCATTCAACTCTGAGAATCTCTGGACTGGGTTAACTCCATCACCCAGGACCCCACTCTTCGAAGGAATCCACTTTTGGTTCAGAACTGCAACGTCTACAGGGAAACTATTGCTACTATCGTGCATTCTGCTAGAATGCTCATTCGACTTTCGAACTCAATGGAGATGGCCTGACTTGCTTGTATTGGCCACAACATCTCCCCTCGACTACATAGTGACATCGAGAGCTCAAGCTCTACCACCAAACTTCTCATTGATAAAGTCAGCCTACAACTCAACGCACTTAGCTGAACTAGCTCTCTTTCGAATCCTCCATTATCCCAATCTCCCCAGCGAGCAGATCGACAACCACAACCTGATACAACTCTACACGAGACTCGTGCCCTACATAGCAGGACTTCCCCAACTTCAAGTCCACATCTCATGCCTCCAATTCAGGGAAGTGTTAGACATCATCAAGATGCTAGCCTTTCATCGTGAACCAAGGCTTTACTGTCACGATCTACTGATGCAAGCCGCTATGTGGCTCCGCATCAAAGAGTACAATGACGTCCTGACTCCCCACCAGACATTTCCGATCTGGGCAACTGCTGCCCTACTAGCCAACCTATCACTCCTCCTAGGCACCCACTCCCAGCCCAACCTCCTCCATTACTTCACCCTTCACGCACTTTTCCACAAAGGACCAATCAACACCAGTGGTATCCACATACTGATCGACACAGAGGAAGTAACCTCACCTGATCATCTCTACAAGCTAGGGACTATAATGGAACCCCCTACCTTCCCTGCCGTGCCCGAAGTCCAAGTCCATCAAGTGCGCAACTGCACCAATCCATTGATGCTGCCATCTCCACCCTCGCCAACAACATCATCAGCACCCAAAACAGGCAGACCACGTGCTCCAACACCTATACCTTTGGCCTCCCCCACGTCCATCAGAGAATGACACAGTCTTCTTGGCAGAGCTGCCGCGCACATTCGCTCCCTCATCCATCGAGACCAGAACACCTCCACACAGCTGACAGACATCACAAATCTCCCTTCTCCGATGTCAGAAGCGGAAGATCCTAGACTACCTACCCCTCACCCGACACCAGTGTCAGATAGTAGTAGCGAGATGGAACTCACTAATAACCAAGGGGATAATGTTATGAGCCAGCCTGGTACCTCCTGCCACAATATCATTTATCACACATTAGTCTATGAGCTTGGACTCCCCAACACCTCCTGTTCCACCACTCAAGATACAGGTATATCAGCTGAAGACCCAGCTCACTATCACAATGAAGCCTTTGCCAATCGTCACCTCCCTGGCCACACCTCCCTCTTCTCTGAAGACTGGCCGACACCTGGACCACTCTTCTATGAGACTGATCACATGATGACAGAAATACTACGCATCACTTGGGAGAATACTCCCTTCACTCACGTCTTTGATCCTGATGGGTTGTATATTCAAACTATCCATAACAACTTCGACTCTGCCTGGGCCCATGGTTGGAAGATGATCCCTTATGCCAGAGAACCAATTGTATTCCTTCACCCCTACATGATGTATCCACCCAAAGTGGTCCTGCACATCATCAAGTATGAAGTCGCCCACAGACTCTACTTTCGAGAAGTAGAAGTCTATCATGTCGATCCTAACTCCGACGAACCTCCAGCCATCCCTCCCCATTGTACTCAACTTCCGCCCCTCCACAGCATTGACTCCAACATTCCAGGTATTGACGAATCGAATCCAGAAGAACCCATTGGTGACCCCCCTCCATATCCACCGCCATACATCACTGGCAATATATCATCATCATCGTCATTGTCCCCGCACTGCAGCCTCATCTTCCTCCATGAAGATTCTCCTGACTCATCGCCTTCGACAGGCAACTTCCCCATTCCAAGTTCTGCCTCATCTCCTGACTCTTACTCTTCTGACTCTTCTAATGGACACCTGCACCCTGCTATGGACTTGTAATATAACCAGTAAACAGTTTCTCTTCTATCCTACTAACAGACACTTTGCCTCATATTCCTGTATCTTGCCTGAACTCTGTCTTGAACAGTTTCCTTATCTAGTTAGTTTCCTTTCTTGTCCAGTTCCTATTCTTGTCTTAGTTTCTATTCTCGTCTCGCTCTGCTCTGTAGTTATGCTTCTATTGACTCTCAGACTCATAGCTCTACTTCGTCATAGTTACTAGATTTGGACCTTAGAAGTAAAGCTTAAATAGCCACTCATGTACTGGAAGCGCAAGCTTCCTATATTCTCAAATCTCAAGTTATTGTTCACCTTTAACTTCTGATTGATGTTAGCTCACGATCAGTGTGGTAGTAAATGTTCTATTGGTCATACTCTCGACTTATAGATGTTCGACCTCCTGAGTGTACTTAACTGGACACTTGCCTCACCACCTTCTTATCATGATCCTTCTTGCTAGATCCTAGTGCCTCTGCAAACCATCTAGTGAGATAGCCGCCCCCTAGCAAAGCTTAGGTGACCGGTGATAAGGACCAACCTAACACTCTGCACATCTTTGGGCTACATTCAAAACCACTATACCATCAAATGCCTCACTCTCTGAAGGCAAAAGATGAATGTTCCTAAATACCGAGGCCATAACTGGCTTCCTCTTACCAACCCAGTGGACCAACCCTTGGAACCCAAATACACTAATGGTGGCACTTGGCCCTCCTCAGGCCTTGGCACTAACCCCAACTTATGCACATGATTCACCCACTGCATGACCAACCACATGCCTATTGGTGCTTTCAGACAGTGCTTCTTCCCAGGGTGCTACATCACCTCCTGCCCATGTGGTGAGGAACTTGAAACTCAGGACCACATCATCCACCACTGTCCCCTCTACCATCACCCTTATGGTATTCACTCGAATATCTATTGGATCATTGAGTTCCTTCACCAAAACCTGGCAGCCTTTTCCTTCACTGACCAGATACAAGGACCAATCACATTTGAGGACTACAACACTTGGTGGCTTACTCGATGAGAGAGGCTGGCTCTTCATGGTGCTCCCGACATTCATTAAGGGGTCTTTTCCTTTCTTTCTTTTCCTCTCTTATGTACACTTGCCTCTTGCTAGCTCCATTCTTCCTTACCTCTTCTCTTTTGTCTCTTTTCTCTCTCTCTGTTTGATTAGTTGTACACTTTATCTTGTGTTGGTTGTCTCGTTGCTAGTTCCCTCACTCCCCTCCTCACTTTTCTTCTTGTTTCCCTCTCTCAGTTTCTTTCTTTTGTTTGTAGGTTTTGGTTCTTGGGACTGCTATTGTGCACCCATTTGTAGTAGCTAGACTATTGCAATAAATGTTGATATAAAAAAAAAAAAAAAAAAAGTTGCTGGATCTTTATGATCTGGCCTTTGAACTGTATGTTTCATTTTTGGAAATCAATAGTGCACTAATGTCCTCCATCAGGGACACTTGTGATTGGTATACAGTTATGAAGGACTATCAATTTGAAAAGGTCACTGGTATACCTGAGGCATCCTCAATTCTTAGGACTATATCCACAAGAGCATCAACTCCCAAGCCCAAAAAAATCACTCTTTCTTTGGATGATGTTGGACCCCAGACCATAGATTTTATGGACAGGCATTTGGCAGACCCCTCCATTCATGGGTATTGCTTCCTGAATGTTTAGATGATCTACTTACAATTAGTTGACTAGCACATGATTTCTGGTTGATGAAACTGCCCCATCATGACACTTTTGGGGTTCTCTGAGTGATGATAGACAGCTGTGGTGCCTTTGAGAGTGGTAAATGGGATAAGCAGGTTGGTTGCTACAAAGGCCTCAATGGGAATCATGTCCTAGTTTTCATTCAAAAGGAGAAGCTCATTGTCCCATATTTCTACATAGTCCCAGTTCCTCCAGCCAAAAAAAAGCAGTGGGTTCATTGTCTTGCAGATGGGAAGGACCTTGGAGCTCACTTTGAGATCTTAGAGTATGGTGTAGAACAGTGCCAGTTGACTTCTTATCATGGTGGTAACAAGGGCAAATCCTTGCAGAAAATTGCCACTGCTGATTTAGCATTAGCATCTTGATATGGCTGTATTTCTTTTTTCATATCTGAGATTGTTGTGATTTATGTATATGGATAATGAATTAGAGATTTTCTTGTAGCTGGATCTGAGAATCATTTGTTGATATGTCCCAGCTGATCTTGCCTACAGGTTCCTGGACCTCCAACCTCTGACTTCCAACTCATTACTAGTGATGTATGTGTTAATCTCTCTAGCTACAACTCAACTAATGCCTTTTCCAATTGGTTTCCACAATCTGCCCTCCACAATCCACCCTCTGCAATCCACCTTCTGCCACCCACCCTCCACCATCCACCCTCTGCCATCCACCCTTTGACTCTCATTCATAACAACTCTATCAATAGGGAAATGCAAGAAACCAGTTGGTATCTTTGCCCTCAATGATGCACCATTGCCTGTGAAGAAGGCAAGACAATCATGTAAAGACTGTACTCTCATAGTCAACACCTCAGTAGATGGGGAAAAAACAAATATGATGGTGGAGAGCACTGACATGATACCTGGGGACATTCAAGGTGTGAAAGCACACAAAAAGAAGCAGGTGGACATTTTGATTCACTCACAGGCATTCATGTACTAATTCTTTCTCAGTGCATGTTGACAAAACTAGTGATTTTCACTTTGGATATATTGAAGGAAATTCAGGATCAAATTCTTTCATTAGAAGTCAGGGATGGGGCTGGTGGACCTTGCATGGCTTGCCAATCTTCTCCTTCACTAGAAGGAGGAGAAAATCAGAGAGCAATGTTCTGCTGCCTTGAATGCTTTGACCATATCCCCCTCTGCTCCAACTGCATTGTGCAAAGGCATTGCCAACAGCCCTTCCACCATATACAGAGATGGATGGAGAACTTCTTTGAAAAAGCTTCCTTGTATGATCTTGGGCACATCATATATCTGGGCCATAATGGAGACAAATGCCCTTATAAATCTGGGGCACCCTACACCTTTGTTGTAATCCATATAAATGGAGTCCACCATTGGCAAATCCTCTATTGCAATTGCTGGCCTTTCACTCATAGTCAAGACAGAGCTCTCCAACTTATTCAACATCAGTTATTCCCACCAACTCTTGACATACCACAGACTGTTTTTACTTTTCACATTCTTGATGACTTTCACTGACATTCATTGAGTGCCAAAATTTCAGCATATGATTACTTTGATGCTCTGTGGAAACACACAGATGCTGTGTTCCCCCAGAATGTTCTGGTAAGTCCATGCATCTGTATGCTCATTTGCACTCTAACTTGATTCATAGGACTGTTACAAAGAGTTCAAGATCACTATGCACCTTTGGTGTTATCTGGCACTCTGTCACTATTCAGGCCAGGATCACAACATTGATAGTATCCTGACTCACCAGCATCCTGGGTCCCTTGTTGTGAGATGTCCTACTTGTCCTGAAGCTGGCCTCAATGTTGAGGAGTGGGTGATGGAACTTGCTCCTGATGAGAAGACATGGGTGACTTCTAGTTTTATGGGTGACTCTTAAGCTAATGGAAACCTAGCCACTTATACATGCTCTTTGTCTCAGCTGATGGAAATTTCTGGCTTCAGCATAAAAAGAAGAATGATGACCCATTTGACAAAGCTCTCAATGCTGGCAATGTGTATTTTGTTGACAATGACAAGTACCAAGAATATCTCAAGTCCATATCTAACAAAGCAGATGTCAGTGTTTTTTCTGATGGCATTTATGATTATTACTTACAGGCTTGCTGGCTATAGCACTCTATCTGTTCAAAATTGAAGGCAGTTTGGCAACAAGATTAATTGAAATTCAAAGATGCTGTGGTGTTGGGTGTCATTGCCATCCAATGTGCTCAGCATGGTTTCTATCTACTGCAGGGGATGGTGGATCTTGACAAGGGAGAAGTGTGAGGCTAGTTCATGCTTAGTATTTTACTGAGGCTGATCTTTCCATAGCTACATCAAGACAGACTATGCCTTATTCAATGCACTTGGAGTGGAAGGCTGTTGCCTGAACTCAATCTCCCTCAGTTATGATATTTGGTGCCAGTTTTCAAAGAAATTGGGTGAATGCATCTGTCATAATTTTCCTGGATTTGTTCTACTACTGAAGTGTATCCAAGGAGCTGTTCCAAAGATGCACATCAATGGGCACAATGTGGACTGCCAAATCAATCATTCCTTCATCTATGAGCCTTACTCTGGAATGACATGTGGTGAGGGTATTGAGAGTGCATGGTCTGAGCAAAACCATGCTGCAGCCTTCACCAAGGAGCAAAATGCAGGTCATAGACATGATACCCTTGATGACTTCAACAGGTATTGGAATTGGACTAAGCTGCACCAACTATGTATGTCATGGGCCTTGAAATCCATGATGATTGCTGACTGTCCTACAGCCTGTTTCCTATCACAGCAGTGCAAAAAATGGAAGGCTATATATGTGAATAAAAACAAAAGCTTTGCCAGTTTCTCAAGAATGATATTGGAGTGCTTATTGGTGAAGTGGAAATCAATGACCCCAGTAACCCATTCCAAGTCCAAGTTGTATCAGGTTCAAGGAAACAGTAAATAATGGCTTTCTTCTGCTATATCTGTTCTGATTCTTGTGTACATAGTGCCTTCACAACAGCAGGCTTACTCTGCCCTACTGGAAAAGGGTGAACAATCAACTTTTGCAGGCTTGATGGGCTTTATCTGATATGGTCTTGAGCTTGAGACCTTCCAGTGAGTTTACATGTATCCATTAGTTGTATATAATGCTCTGACATCAATTCAGGGCAATGCTTCACCAGGTGACAGATTCAGATATTGAGCATGAATGTGCACAGTTGGTTGCTTCTCTGCAAAGTTGGAGGATCATGCAGCACAAACTATGTTCCTCTCTGAGACTGTTACCTCCAATTGACAAGGACAAACCAGAATGCACAGTGCTCCTCCTACCCTCAGTGTTCACTCCTGATCAGTGACAGCTTTATGGGCTCATGGAAGCCACCAAAGTTGAACTTGAACTTTGACTTGGTCATATGTTCAACATCCTTTCCAACTTACAAGATACAATCCATGAGTACAACCACCTTGTCACCCACAAATGGATCAATCCAGGAAGTCAAAGTATTGGCAGGTGGACACAGGCAGAGCTCATGGAGATTAAGTCCAGGATGGCAATGCTAAAGGTGCATTATATGTGCTCATGTTCAGTGCTTATCTCCTTGGGTTGTAATGTGGACAAAGAAGGGTTACATCCATTGGATGAAAGTCAGCTGTGGGGGAAGAATATTTGGTTACCTCATGCAATTGGTGATTCAACCAAGGAAAATCCATGGTTCTGGTCAGTGGGAAAGCTGGCAGGTATATCAGAGGATACATGGCTAATTGAATGTAAGTGACTATGCTTCAAGTGTTACACTCACTGACATCTACTAGTTGACTGTGTGCAATGGTTTCATGAGCAAGCAGCTCTAGACTGATTGAAGGAAGAGCTTGAGATCCTGGAAGAAGAGTTTCAGTGAACACATCAGTCCTTCTCATGGATGAGCAAGGTATGGCTCAAGTTAGCTAAACTGAACATGGGTAACATGTGCTACATGCAATGCCAAGCTCATATATTTGCTTTACTGGCAGCTGAGTGCTGGAAGCAGTGGAAAATGTAGCTTGGTATGTCACTTAATGCATCTCTGGAAAATATTACTGGTTTCATTCCTTTTCCCCATTTCAAGGGATCTTTTCAACTGTAGATTGGCTTCATACTTGTCCCAAGAATGGCTGTAATATATTCATATATTCAGACTTCTTTGTGGACTGATCTTGTTTGAGTGATATAACCCATATCAGAAACAAGATATTGTAGGTCCTGGCATTTATGATTGGTGAGTAACAAGATAGTTGGTTGTGGCACTCATCTCTGTTCTCTTAATTCAGCACAAAAGCTAATATATTCTCTAGTACTATGTGCAGATCTAGATACATGGACACCCATTTCTGAATGCTTCACAATGCTGACATGCAGGCACTTATGGTGAGTAACCCTTTCCTCAGCTTAAAAAACAATTAGACTTACCTGATGGGAGTAGCCTTAGATATCAGACCCCTCTTTGCAATCCCCATCATACCCACTCTCATCAACAATGCTACCCTCCTCACCAATGATGGTGCCCTCCTCATCAATGATGCTACCCTTCTTGCCAACAATGGTGCCCTCCTTGCCAATGATGCTACCCTCCTCACTAACAACAGTGCCCTCATCAAAAATGGGGTCTTCTGTATTGGCCTCATAACCACTGTCATCAGTGAATGGATCAGTATCACATTTTATCTTGTTCCATTCATGGTCCCAGCCACCTCTGCCTTTGGATTGCATGCTGTTGTTATACTCAGGGTTGTGATGTGCCCCCATGTGGTGATGGACCAGGTGGTTGCCATGCTCGAGGTCGATGCTACATACCCCTATGTGATGATTGATGAAGCAGACTGTGCAAGGTGCTACAATATCATTGACATGGTGTATCATGTGGGTTGCATTTGCATTGTCTATGGCATGGCAGACCATGAGAGCCATGCCTCGACAGTAAAAGGTAAGTATTCTGTCTATGGTGACAACTTGGAAACTCACCTTGGTCATCATTCAGCTGCAGCTCAACATCACCTGTCTCCTGAGGATCTCTAATTTGCACCTGGATTGTGTCTTCCCATCCAGAATCATGGCCAGTATCCTTGGCCCCTTCCATAGTAGCATTCTCATTTTGAATGTTGACCAGTTCCCTGGCACCAGTAAGTACCAGAATATTTGGGTAATGCAGAAGGCAAATCATACTTACCACATTTCTATAGGCATTACTTTGCTAGGGAGTGCAGTTGAATGATGTAGTTTGCTTTGATACTGGGATGTAGAGTGTTGATGTTGTGAAAGGTGAGGAGTGGTCAAAAAGCCGCGTGATTGTCACCTTAGCATTAATTATCTAATTACCACCAAGGATGGCAGCATGTGACAAAAATATCAATGTCTGCAGATCTCGAACACTACTACCTCATAGATTACAAACAGGGTTTGGACCAACTGGAACCCACATACACCCATAGACTCAGGGATGGACTCCCATTATCCAGATAAGTTGGTGTTCATGTCTATTCAAAGATAAGTGCATGCAAAAATAGCACTTCGGAATGAATAATCCTGGCATGAGTGAATGGATTATTTTGGATTATTTTAAATATACATTGATTAACTGTGTATTGCAACGTCAGTCGACTGACCTATACATTGCCCTGAAAATCAAGAATAATCGGGAATAATCCAATTTTAATCGCATTATGACGTTGGTCACCTGACCTCCTGAAAATCAAGAATAATCGGGAATAATCCAATTTTAATTGCATTATGACATCGATCACCCGACCTCCTGAAAATCAACAATAATCGGGAATAATCCAATTTTAATCGCATTATGACGTCAATCACCCGACCTCCTGAAAATCAACAATAATCGGGAATAATCCAATTTTAATCCAAGGCCACTATCGAGCTATCTATAGTTATTAAGGTATACAGGACTGAGTATTATCAATAATCCACTTTGGACTGCATAATCATTATGCACGGCTACAGTCATGCCTGGATAATCCTGGCTTTTGCCATCCCTGCCTCAGATGCGCCAGGTTCACTTAGAACTGCCTTGGTACTGTACATAAGATAGATTTATCCAATCGTAAAACCATCCAGGAAGGGTGGTCTCCCATCATTCCTACTAATTACATCTTTTGTCGGGTATACGGAAGAAAATAGACTTCCCATGTATCACACTGTGACCCCTCAGCTTTACTGTCTCCTTCCCCGTCAGCACCCTTGGTGAATCCAGAGTTGCGGGGATGGACTACGTCGGGATCTTCAGAATCAACATTAATTTTGAAGAGTGCGCCAGTTGTCGAACCCCTGTAGCCCCATATCATGACTGGGGTGGACGCAAATTTCTTCTGGCGTGAGCTCAGGAGGTCGACGTCCCAGGTGTCCTGTCATAAGAGGTATGAGTTATCAAAGGTCTGTACCTCGAATACGGCGAACCTTCAATACAGTAGTGGGTCCAAGTAGGTAGCGAACTCGCTGTATATCGGGGTCGACATGATTGAGATCCAAGGAATCGAAAGTGACATGTTCAACTAGTCCGCTCCGCTCAACCTCTTTAGGGAAGAGCTTCATACGGTGTGAGTATAAGCCCGCCGAAACCATAAACCTACGACGTACGCGGCAGAGGTTTCCCAGGGAATCCAAGAAGTCAGTAGGTACGGAGCTACCTGTTTGTGGCATGTACCTGTCGAGTCTACTGAAATCCATTTGTTTGAGCGTCTCTAGTAGATTGGATATCGGAGCGCAGACGAAGAGGTTGCACGGGCCTGCCAATCCAACAGAGGAACCAATGGGTCGCATTGTTGTGAGAGTGGAGGCCCAACAATTCTGAGCTTCCTCGAGGAGGCTCAGCCGAAGACCTTTATCTTTCTCTGGGCTTCCACTCTGCCACACGAGGGAAATACTCGATGCACCTTTCCTGTAGTCAGTACTGCATTGATGAACGAAAGAAATAATCAGGGCCTGCTCACCATGGCGGACCGCCTGTTGGAGGATTCTGAAATACGCGTGCCAGTATTCTTCGGTGACTTTTGTTAAGTGCGCTGGGCCAATTCCGAAATTCTGAGACCTTTTTGTGTCCAAAAGGAAGTCTGCGAAGGAGCGATGGAACGCCCTGACATTGTACTGATAGGCAAGGTCGGGAGGGGGAATGTTCAGAACAGAGTGCAAGTTTTGAAGGGCAACGTAAGCAATATGACGTTCAATCCCCATCAAATTGCAAATCTGTACCAGCGAATAATTTGGCTGTTTAAAGAAGCAATAAGCGAGAAGTCTTCTGGTATCCTCGTACGTCTCTGAGGAGATCCTCTGAAGGATTTCGGTATACATCATATCCAGTGTAGCGAAAGGGTTGGGACCCGTGGAGCGACGGTCGAGTGGCGTTGTTTTTTGGATCGTGGAGCGGACATCAGCGAGGCGGTCAATGGGGTTCCCGATAGAAGGATCCTGAATGAATCGGACGACTACTACTGCGAAGATAAAGAATCCGCAAGCGGCACATGTGATCAAAAGGACATCATCCGTGGAGGGCCAAGGCTCCGATTCAACGAAGTGGAACGGGTATTGGAGGACCGTACTGGAGAGGGCGCTTCTGAGATACCGTTCCACATCCTGACAAGCTTCAGCAGAGTCTATAGAAATATCCTCCCTGAAGAAGCCAGCGGAAACGTTCGGGTGAGAGAATGCCGCGGTAAGGTGATGCTCCGACCTGCTTGATATTATCCAGACGAGAGGTACCGCGGGGTGTTCTTGCACGAAAGCACTTATGAGACTGACAATAGTCCTTTGCGCTAATACGTATCCCGAGTCGTTCTCTCCTGCAACTCCTCTACTCTTGTCCAAATCATCAAGCATAATCACCCAGGCTTGAGTATCGTCGAGAAGCCTCCTTTGTGAGCAGGGGATGACAAAGAGTTTCTCGAACTGGTTTTTCAATGATTTCTGATAATAAAAGGGATCGGTCCGCCTGATTTCGCCCATGTAAGCCCTATATGAAGGATCCTTCAACGAGAGGTGGTAGGAGATTGTAGGGAATATGCGTTCCAAATAGTTGGGTTTCGACTTGGAGAAGAAAATTGTGGCTACGAGACAGTTATCGGATTCGGCTTCCGCGATAGCTCGCATGATTGTGGTTTTACCCACACCTGCAGGCCCAGAAAGCCAACAAAGCTTCTTATCGCGGTCCTCGTCATGGATCCAGCGATGGATCCTGTCCCTGATATCTGTACGAGTGTCTTCATGGCACTGAGAAGGCCAGTGATCATCGAGCGAGTCGAATGACGTTCCAGCAAGAATATGGTGCATTTGCCAAGAAGTTACTAGGAATACAAGCAGGAATTTCAGTTCAATAAGCCATCAAGGCACATGGGTTCGACGGAAGCACACCTTCATCGCCATCATCACGCTCGGTAGCGTGGACGTGAATGTTCTGCACCTCATTCATCACAGGTTTATACACAGCAAAATCTCGACAATTGGAAAAAGGACCTGTTGGAGAATGGAAAGCTTAGGAGGCGAACAAGCAGAGGAAGGCTTCTGTCTGTACCTCTAGACGAACACTCTTTCGTCCAGGATGATCCATCTGAGTCCGACGTCCCCGAGTCATCTCGATGATGATCAGATACATGTTCTCCGCCTTACAAGAAGCGATCTGCATTAGAATGTAGATGATAGTTGGCGAAGGCTTACTTAGATATGGACCTGGTGAAAGTCTAATATTGTCTGGACGCCTCGACTCTTGTATCATCGAGTGTGAATCACGTCCCCGCAACTTTCTGCGGAAAAAAGACGAGAGAAAGGTTCGTTTCTTCTTTGAACTCCTTTCGCTTTCCATGCCGTTCTTCGAGTTCTTGGCTTTTGAGTGATCGATATAAAGGGCAGAGGTCGTGGTTTTGGGCACACGTGGAATGAGCGTCTGATTATCATCGTGTTCGGAAGGTGCTTAGTGTCACATGCTATGTGCTGTTGCTGTTGTTATATGCTGCATTTCTATACTGCTACAAGCAAACTAACTGCTGGGGCGTGGTGGGTGCATACTAGGTAACTACGCCCATTGGCAGTTTCAATTTTTTTTTAATTCTCAATGATTTATTATGTGGGGCCTGATAGCAGTCTATGCCTAACTATGCATATGCACAACCAGGAGTAGATAGAGGAGAGAGACAAATGTTCAAAGATGAGACCAGCAATGAAAGAAATGAAGTCCATCTCAACCACTGCTCTTCCTGTGACTTGTATGACCCTGTCCGAGACCAGGGTTCACTACACTCCATAAGGTAGAGGCATTCCATAGACATCCAATTGATGTGAAGGACATCAGCAAAACATCCAAAAGATATTATTGACTTGGGGACCTTAAGAAACTCTGACATCATTTTGTACATATCAGATACTTAGAAGATGTTGGCTCTGAGAATACCAAGCAAATGAATTCATGTACTGAAATTGCCAGATAAAAACATCCTTGTGAGATATTGCCTAACTGGATAAAAGCATGTTGGTGAGATGACCAGCATATTACCATCATCTGTGGAACAATGATATATTAAACCATCATTATCAATGCATGACCATCATAGACCCATCATTGTAAACACCTTACCATCATTTAGGTATCTTTTTGATGACCTTATCATTATTGAGGGGCTGGAATTAAGTATTTTGAAGTGCAAGGGAGATGCCTTTGTGTATCAAGAAAAGACTTACAAGGACTTAGAACTGACCTTTCCCTCTAATGAGACAAGCAGATAGTGGGTTATATATTATAATAACACAAGGTCCAATAAGCCCTGATAGCTCAACTGGGTAATTGTCTGGCTACTCCCAGGAGGTCTTGGGTTTAAGTCCTGGTCTGGCCAATTCTAATGCACCTCATAAATCAATAGAGGTGTGTTGGGATAAATCTCCAGAAGGTTGGGGGTTCAAGCTCCTGTTTAGTAAATTTTGGTGTTGTAACTGATGGTAAGCCTGGTATACTTCAGACATGATGGGACTACCTGGTATGCTTTGGACATGGTGGGACTGCCTTGTATTCATCCCCTGATATAGTAAGCTCATATAACATTTGGTATGTATGCATTCAGATTTGACAGAAGCCATGACTGGTAGTGCTTGGACATAATTTGTAGTCCTTATCCTGACTTGTATGACCTTGACAGGTCTGAGCCTTTTTACTGATGGAATGACATTGCTGCTACACTAGCATAGCATCAGTGGAGGGTAAACCAGTTACTCACTATCTGAGGGAACTGTGATGTTTTGATTCCAGTTATTGAGGAGCAGGAATGGACAGTTATCAAGACTTTGAAAGTGGATACCAAGTTGAGAGTAGTGAGGTATGGTTGAGTTCTTTAGAGTGAAGCAAGTGTTAGATGAGGAAGTTGGAACTCCAGTGAAGAAGGTATGCTACTACATGATGGTTTAAATACTGTAGGTACTACTGGAGATTGGGCATAGGGTACAGTAAACATAAATGTGCATACAACATTGTAAAAGCATGTAAAAGTCATAAGGTTAACCATAAATGAATAACATGACTCTATTGTATGTATCAGGAGTCATTAGAAGCATGGATTGTTTCTACAATGTGTAATCCTATGTCAAACTATGAGGATATGAGTAATACTACAACAAGCCATATGTCTATGTATGAGTTGGAAGTATATAAGTATAAATGGATTAATCCAAATATAGTATGAAGTTATGGAAGTATCTAAAAATTATATTGCTTGGTCATTGCAGAGTGTATCAGTTGAGGATTCAGCATGTTCTGCTGATGGCAAGTGAATGCATATGTCTCATGCTGATTAATTCCTCAACACCAATGTCACATGATCCAGCATGATTTTGCATGGCATTTGACTGTAAATCCTACTCCAAGTGCTACACTTCATTTACAAAGAATCTATGCCCATCAAAATGTAGGGAATGATCTCCTCTAAATTTTGATGGGTGCAGATTTTGCAACTTCTTCTTGGTTGTGTTAGAGTAGAATTTTGAAGTTAAGTCCTGAAAACACATGACAAGCTACACACTCTGTCATAGTAAGCTGCATCCATACAGTATGACACATTGCAACATTATCATGCCCAGGCCAATGAAGAGAGCCAAAATGAGTAACCTTTGTATCTACACTAAAACAAAGAAAGCACACACTCACACCAGATGACTTCACCTGGCCCCATCACAGATCCAGAAATTGAGGACCTAAGCAACTCAGACAAAAGGTAATCTTACTTTTGGACAATGTAGACAAATCTCCAGATTCTATGTATTGTATACTTATACTCTTTGAGTTGTGTCACTCATACATTGCATGAAAAACCATGACTGTGACCATGTGAATTCTGCCAACAACCCTGTCACTGATGGTCACATTGGATGAGTATGGCTTGCCTCTACCTTATAACACATGTTATGAAAATACATCAAAAGTTGAATATTTTATTCACAATTATGTTTTCTTTATCTCTAGTTTTGAATTTCTTTTCTTCTATTTGTACTTGTATTTCCTGAAGTGTTATAACCTCTCAAAGTTTGCTAAGAATAGCTTTATAACTAGTTGATCTATTTATAAAGAGATATTTAGGCTTCTAGGTTTTCAACTATTCTTAGTTCTGAAGATGAGTAAAGAAGCTTCTATATTTAAGATGAATTTCCCATCAAGAAGCTTCAAGAAGTTCTTTGATTCTAATCTTAGAACTATTAAACTTTTCTAATTCTTGAGTCAGGTCCCAAGTTGAGCCTCAGTGCCTGAGGAAGCTCAATTAATCTTAGAAGTTTCTCATGACATCCCATGGCAACTATACATAGTTCAAGGGTAGATATATTTAAGTACATGTCCTGTAGTATATAAACCCTCAACACTGTTCAAGTAGAAACCATCATTTTTACTTGTTAGGTGGAGACTCAATAGAAGTCTTTATCAACAGCCATCACCTTCCTTTCTCAGTAACCACCACCTACAACTTCGTGGAACAGTTATTCGTAGTACAAGGAATACAGATTTCAGTCCTAATTCACTATGGCAGACTCCAAAGGCCCTTCGGGTACTTCTGGTGTTCTGCAGAAGGCCACCTCAAAGCTATTTCGTCATCGTCGCTCAAGCGCCAGTTTGGTGCCCTCCACTACCCAACCTCGGGCTGCCTCTTGCGCCCCATTTAACGACATTCAAGACAATGACAACTTCATTCATTGTCCTCCCTCCCCTTCTCCATCGCTCGGCAAGCAGTCTATCTCGACAGATCGTATGCTCTCTGAACAAGCCCATAAAAGCTTCAAATTAAACGATGATGATGATGCTGCCATTGTCACCCATGCTAGTGAAGAGGAATATGACTCCCAATCTGAAGGAGATGTTTCCACTCCCAAGTCCATTGCACATTCCCTCGCACCGGTCCATGAGGAATGTGATATGTCACCAGAGATTGCTCCCTCTTCTCATCGGGTCTTAACCCCTTCCCAAGCTATCGCATCATCATACAGTTATATCCCTCCTACTCCAGGAGCTGCATGGGATGAGTCCCAACCTTCTGACCCTCTTCCATCACTCCCTACCTTCACCCCCATATCTCCTCCTACCACCACCCAACCTCATGGTGAGAACCCTGCGTCCCGTGGAACAGATTGGTCAGCAATCCATTCCTCTCTTTGTGACATCTTTGGCAACATTGACATCACTTCCACATCTGATCTGAAAGCACTCAGCCTCATGACAGCACTCATCTCTTATACCTCCAGCTGGTTCTCTTCGTGGGCTAACAACAGAGGAGACTTTTCCACTTTCAAGGGAACCTCGTCCCTTGTTCATCTAATGCAGACAATCGCTCATTCTGAGCAACTCAGGAACAAATCTGTTCCATTCAACAACCACAGCGTGTGCCTTTACGATGCCATCTCCATGCAATTTCCTCCTTCTCATACTCTTTCTCCTACCCCCACGCCCATGTCAACTGGGCATCGTCAAGAACATCGGGCTGAAAAAGCACTGGCAGTGTCCTCCCCTTCCCCCAAAGACGCCTCTGGGATACTCCAGGGCTCTTCCCCTTCTTCCACTCCTGATGCCTTTGGGATACTCCAGGGCTCAGATTCGCAACTCGCTAAGGACACTGCACAAGCAATCGCCCTTTCACTCCTTCTGCCCGCTGACCCCAATAAACATGGTGAGTCCTCGTCTAATATCATTGATGCTGACATGCTCCCTCCCTCTCCCAGTCAACCCACTGTCCCTGCCGTTCCTGGTCCATCCAGCCAGGAAAAGGCTAACCCTAACCCTAGCACCTGGTCAATGGTCAATCGTTGCCAGGCGCCTCGTAAAACAATAGCCGCTCCTGTTCAGCGTAAGCCTATTGTGGCCCCTGCCTTCCCTCCTAAGGCTACCCATCCCCCTTCTCCCCTCCCCCCTCCCTCATCTACTCCTCCCCCTATTAACAAGGCCACCAAACCTCAGTACAGGTCAGGTGCGCCATCTCCTTCCACTCAGAGGACGTCTTACTCCAAGGCGGCCTCTCAAACCCCCCTTAAAGTGGATGAACTGCAAAAATATGCAGCTCTCCAAAACCAATTCCCAATGATGTCGCTGGTCGATGTCATTAATTTCTTACGTAACACAGGAGACATCAAATCTCCTGCTCCCAAGTCCTCCTCCTCCTCGTCATCTCCGCACTCGTCACAACCCAAGGCCACTCAAGGCCCCTCCCGGAAAAACGTAGTTGTCCCATTCAACGACATTTTTACCCACCTTATGATCACATCACTCGACCTTGTTGTTAGATGTTGCAACAATGAACTCCACCAGAAAGGTCTTCCCCTTCGGGTCAAATCTGCAAAGAAAAATGAGTGAACCCTTTGGCTCAATACCAGTGCTGTCGCTACTGAGGCCGAACTGAATGCCATTAAAAAAGGCATAGCCGACTCTAACCGGTCATCATTCGCCACTCCAGAGATCAGGAATGCGGTTAATCCGTCCCTCCCGATGTCTAAATTGTTCATCAAGCTTACCAATCTTCCATACTTCAAGGAGAATGGTACCCCCTTCACAGCCGATGACATCAAACCCGCCATCGATGCCTCCCCTTATGCTGACATCGTCAACCACCTTGTTGGCAAACCAAGGTTTTGCCGAGTGTCACCTCACTCAGACTTGGCCATCCTCTTCTTCGATCTTTGGGACTCTCAGACAGCCTCAAGGGCAAAACTATATATCAATCACACCATTCTCTTTGAGAACAGAGTGTGTACCTTCCATGGAGCGAGCATGAGGGTTGCCAGCCCTCTGTGCAATCATTGTTGGAGATGGGGTCATCCCACTCATCTGTGTAGAGCACGCAACCCCAGATGTGCCATATGCGGTGACCCTCATCACACTAATAATCACTGTCGCGATGGGTACTGCTGTCGCGGCAAGCCTGGACCTAATCCTCGCCCCCCCACACCCACCAATGTCACAGAATGCCCTCACGTGACTTCATTTAACTGCCTGTCATGTGGTTCCAAAGATCACCACGTGAATAGCGATAAATGCCCATTCTTCCGTCACTGATATGACAAAGAATGGATTATAAACTGCCTCAAGGAGATGAAGACGGAAAAAGCGAAGGCCGATTTCAACACAAGAGCTGTCAATGTCTGAACAATCTCGTTACAGCCCTGCTTCCCTATCTTCCATTTCAATTTGTTCGTTTAATGTACAAAAGAACTGGAGTACAGTAGAATTCCTCTTAAATTCGCCACTTCTTAAAGATGTTCATATTTTGTGTTTACAAGAACCTGCTTTCAGATTCATTCACAATGTTCTGTCCACATCAACCTCTGAAGGAGATCCAATGGAAGGACCACCTATTCATAAAGACTGGATATTACTTCATGACCAGTCTATTTCCAAACCTTGCGTAATCACGTATGTATGCAACTCTTTAAAGTCACTTAACCTGACCACCCATCCAAACATTATTTCATCCCCTGACTTTCAAATGTTCTCTCTTTCCATCCCCAGTAAACAATACTTCATTAATTGTTACTTCGAAACAAACGATTCTTCTTCCATAGACTATTTAGAATCATGTATTCACTCCTTCCCCAGCAACGTCCGATATGTGGGAGGAGATTTCAACATGAGATCTCCTGAATGGGATAACAATTCACCTCATCATTCTGCACATGCTGATTTACTGTGCGACATCATGGACACGATCGGACTCACCAGATCCACTCTGATCCAATACTCCCCCACTCACTTCCCTGATGACCCTAACAAATCTGCAACAGTGATCGATCTCATCTTTGCTGTATCTCTGCCGGATCTTCCTGCCCCTACACACTCTTACCAACATGATTGGAGATCCTGATCCGATCATGTCCCTCTTCTTATGCACATGCCGTTGTCATCCACCGTTACTCCCATCACCACCAAACACACCATACCCAGAGATTCTGAAGAAGAAGCTCGCTTCCTATACAACTGCTCTACATGCATCAAAGCTCTCCCCACAAATTTTGACTCTTCAGACGATGTCAATAAATATGTGTCTTCCATCTTTAACATTGTTTCCGAAGAATGGAATGCAAATACAGTAGAAGTCAAGATTTGTCGTCGCTCGAAACCTTGGTGGAACTGCCAATGCTCCGATGCCCTATATACCTTCAATTCCCACTGCACTAAATGCAATTGGAGCAACTTCAGATGAACCACTAGAAAAGCAAAGCGAGCTTTCTTCAATAAGAAGATATTGGAAATCTCGAGGGAGAAATGGCGTCCTTGGGATTTAATGTCATGGGTGAAGAAACAGAACCTCCCCCCATCCCAATCCATCCTTCACAAAGGACAACCATGTGACAAACCAGAGAGCCTATGGAAAGCGCTGGATGAAACTTACAACGTGGCGTCTAACAGACCTGTTGATCTCAACTCGGCCAAATTTGCTCCTAAACAGGAAGAGCGATCGTGGCCTCCATTTTCTCCCAGGGAGTTGACAGATGCCTTATCTCCATGCGCTAATTCATCTGCTCTGGGCCCAGACCACCTCACGTGGGCCCACATCAAATTCCTCATGTCTGACGATGACATCAAATCGAACTTCACATCCTTCGCCTCCACATGTATTCAATTCCACACATGGCCAGAATATTTCAAGATGTCTACCTCAGTTATCATTCCCAAACCGAATAAACCTCATTACTCAATACCCAAAATGTTCCAGCCTATAGTCTTGCTCAACACCCTAGGCAAACTCATTGAGAAGATGATCTCTAATCGTCTTCAATTTGAATCTACACAGTTCGATTTAGTCCACCCCCTCCAATTTGGGGGCATCATCCACCGCTCAACTGAGGATGCTGGTGTATTTGTCACCCACATGGTTCATAATGGGTGGAAAAAGAACTTGAAAATGAGCATTATCGCATTTGACGTTGCTCAGTTCTTCCCTTCTATCAACCACTCTCTTTTGATCGAGACTCTTAAAAGACACGGTTTCCACTCTTCTGTAGTTTCCTTTTTCTCTAATTACTTAGTCAACTGTTTCACTAAGTATTCCTGGAACAACGTCTCTTCCCCTCCATTCCCTGCTTCTGTAGGCATAGGACAAGGTTCTGCTTTATCTCCCATTTTAACCGCTCTCTACCTTTCACCTTTCATTCATAAATTCTCCAATGATGCTAGGTGTAAATTACTCTCTTTTGTAGACGATGGTCTCATCATTGTCCAGTCTGACTCATTTTACACGAACTGTAAACTACTCGCTTCTGTATACCTCAGTTGCGAACAATTGCTAACCTCTATGGGCCTCACTCTTGAACACGACAAGACGGAGGCTTTCCACTTCTCTAACCGCCCTTGGGTGGAACCCAACCCTCACATCATAGTTGACCATCCCACTGATGGCCGCCTCACTTTCATCCCCAAGTGTCATCTCAGATACCTGGGATTCTATTTTGATTGGGCGCTCACATTCAAAGAACACGTCCATTATTACTCCACCAAGGCGCTATCTACAGTCAAATGCATGCGCCTCCTCGGAAACTCAATATGAGGACTCTCCCCGCTACATAAGTGCCTTCTTTACAGGTCTTGTGTAGTCCCCATCGCCATATACGGATTCCGTCTATGGTTCAATCGCAATGGCCGATATAAAGGCCTCATCAAACAACTTCAACAAATGCAACGGTCAGCCACCCTCTGGATCACCGGAGCATTTCATACAATGCCCACAGGTGGTGTTGAGGCCATTGCTGGACTCATCCCCATCCAACTCCATTTATTCAAACTCGCTAAACGATGCTCTCTCCGTTTCCAAACTCTTCCCTCCTCCCACCCCCTTAAAATCCTCACACGTGACGTTGACCCTCTTGACACACGCTCTACAAAAGCCTGATCCACAGTGCTAGACTTTGTTTCTGACGCCCAATTAGTCTCGGATCGATTTAACTGCCTTCACCCTAATGCCAAGCCAGGTCAGCATCTCCTTGACCATTTTGATTCACAAATCCACTTCCATCAATGTCCTACCCCCGTCGATAACAATGTAAAAACTAGATACATTCAATCTCTCAATGTAGCTAGGGACTCTTCTTTCTCCTCTCCTGTATCATTAGTTGTCTCTTCTGATGGTTCGGTTCCCCTCAATCTGTGTCTCTCCGCTACCTCTGCCTACCTAGTTTTTGGCTCTTCTGCTTCTGACATTCTCTCTTTTTCCGTTCGCCCCTGCGGGGAAGTACTCTCCTCTGATTCCGAATCCTATGCTATCCGCCTCGGTCTCTTTTCTTCCATCTCTCTCACTATTTCTCGTGGTTGTTCCTCTATCTGTTTCTTTACCGATTCAATCTCTTCTGCCAAATATCTCTTTAATTACGGCCCCCACAGTGCTCACAAAGACACCCTAGCAGTCATCCCTCTTCTCCGAGAATGGCTATCGTCATCCCCCCTCAACAACGTCCACTTCTGGTCAGTCCCCTCATCCAAAAAATGGTTGGTTCACTTTCAAGCACACAACCTCACCAAGTCACTGCGCATCCCCAACAATCCATGGTTCCCCATCTGCACCTCTTTAGGTTACGTTCGAAACCATTATACTACTAAATGCCTTACTATGTGGAGGCAAATGATGAACACACCCAAATACTGAGGCCACAATTGGCTTCCTCTTACCAACCCTGCGGATCAACCTCTTGAACCCAAATACACCAACGGCGGCACTTGGCTCTCCTCGGGACTTGGTGCCGACCCCAATCTTTGCGTGTGCTTCACCCGCTGCATGACCAACCACACGCCTATCGGCGCCTTCAGACAGCACTTCTTCCCAGGGTGCTATATCACCTCCTGCCCATGCGGCGAGGAACTCGAAACTCAGGACCACATCATTCACCATTGTCCCCTATATCACCGGCCTTATGGTATTTGTATGAATATCTATTGGCTAATCGAGTTCCTTTGCGAAAATCCAGCGGCATTCTCCTTCGCTGACCAGATACAAGGACCCATTACTTTTGAGGACTTCAACACTCGACGGCTCACTCGACGAGAGAGGCTGGCTCTACACAGCACTCCAGATGTTCACTAAAGGGGTTTATTTTCTCTTTCTTTCTTTCTCTATCTCTCTCTCCTATGTACGCTTGCCTCTTGCTAGCTCCCTCCCTCTCCTCCCACTTCAATTTCGTCTTTTCCTCTCTCTCTTTGAGTAATTGTACCCTCTATTTTGTGTTGGTTGTCTCTCGCTAGCTCCCTCACTCCCCCTTTCACTTCTCTTTCTCTTTTCTTCCTGTTCCTTTCTTGACTGTAGGTTTCGGCTCTTGGGACTGCTATCGTGCACCCGTTTGTAGTAGCTAGTCTATTGCAATAAATGTTGAATTTAAAAAAAAAAAAAAGAAGTCTTTATCAACTAAAGTGATTTAGATAATAAGTCATAATACCATCAGCAAAAAGGCCAAAACTATATATACCAAAAACAGTCAATATATACATCAAAATATACTAAATACCACAAAAGGCCATGTTTCTGGAAGGTATTTTGCAAGGTACAAAAGGATTTAGGACTGTACAATCATTTCAGGCTATACAAGGACAGCCAACATAGTGGATATATGTACACACATAAGCCATCATAGAAAAGCAACAATGAGAGACATCAAAAATTAACTGGTCTAGAATTTGAACCCAGGACCTACTGGAATGGTATCACACCACTCAGCTATTTGAGAGAGCACACCCTAATTAGTTGGTCAGACTGGAATTTAAACCCAGAACCTCCTGGAAGAATCATGGCACTCATCCAGTTGAACCATCATACCTTTCTAGATACTATGCTGTGATAAAATATGACCTATGTGCTGTTGAGGCAAACATTATTTCAAATCTCTTCAAAATTTATGAATGTAGCCACAATTGATAGATCTCATTGAGAGCATTCTGGAGAAAATTTACTCTTGAGGAACCATCAAGCCACTAGCTTGGAAAATGCAATTTATTCTCCAGCCCAGACTAAAGTGCTCAGGAAAAAGTCATTTTTTAGCTTATTTCACCAATCTGAGTCTTCTCCCAGAGTTATCTGACAAGTCTCATAAGCTGTTTTGGAGGTATGAAGTTAGTAGTATTTGCTTGTTCTCATCTGTATATCCTCAAAGTATGATTGTATTTAATACATTCCAAGCAGAACCCTTTTTTGTGATAGGAAAGGCAATATAAGGTTTTGTGTGTGATAAGCCAATATAAGGTTTTGTAAATGATGTTATACCTTCAAAAAGTTTGTATGTCATTTCTTACTCAATTGAATGTTTTTCCAGCTATTATAGTCTATTTTATTCTTCAGATGGATTATATAAATCAATATGTAATAACTATTTTAAGCCAATTTGCTGATGACTAAGCTCTCTAAATTGTTCTCAGTTTCTATGACTTACTGTTGTAGTTGTAGACTATTGTGATATGATTAGATGTTTTCTCTAAAGGTATAGACCTTGTTGTATAAGGCCATTACTCTGAAGGTAAACTCTGGTAGTACACAAGAAGTCTCCTTTGATATGATCTGTGGATATGTTTTTTTTTTAAAAAAAATCCAAGTTTATTGCTGCAAACATTATCTACTACAAGAACAGACTCTATCTATGACAAACAGGTGCACAGTAGCAGTCCCAATGGTTATAGAGAGAAAAAGAAACAGAGGAAAAGAAAACAGGTGTCCCAACCAACATGAATGAAAGTTCAAAGTAAGACATAGGGAGATGAAAACAAAAGAGTCTGTAGAGAAGACATTGGTGTGGCTGCTTTCACTTATCTTGACTAACCCTTATGTCCTCCACCCTGAGGAGCAAAAAAGATTTCTTGGCTGAAGTGGTGTTATGGCCTAAACTGTTTTCAGTCATGAAAGCAGTATCTAGGTTATAATAAAATCAAGTTTTATGGCTAGAATAACAGACTATGAACCCACACTAGAAGAAGCCTCATGCACCTCACAAGGATTGATCCAATAGTATAGTCTAGGCACCTAGATCAGGAAAACTGTACTGACTAGATGCATTCATACACTGTTGATTCAGTATTATTACTGAATTCAGGATTATATTACTGAGGATTATTTATCAACCACATTCTCATGAGGATCCTTTCTTGTGTGAGTGACACTAGGGATTATCTTGTTCAGTAGTATGCTTAGCTGTCACTATGTACCAAAAGACCTAGATCAGCTATGAACTCAGCAGATGAAGTCCAAGTCAGAAGAAAGGCTACCCAACTAAGGGATTGATGCATCATCTCAGAAGTGATTCATTAACCTTTTTTTTTTTTTTTAAATCGACATTTATTGCAATAGAGCTAGCTACTACAAATGGGTGCATGATAGCAGTCCCAATAGTGAAACTAGAGAGAAAGGAAAAGATAGGAAGAAAGGAGAGAAGCAGAAGAGGATAGGAGCTGGGGAGCTACACTAGAGGCAAATGAAATGAGAAGAGAGTATAGACTAACTTAGCAAGACACAGAGGGAAAAGATAGAGGAAAAATTTTGAAAGGGAAGAGGTGTAGGAGCAGGGGGGCTAGCTATGAGGCAAGAGAGGAAAGAAAGACCTTCAGTGCACATCAGGGACTCCATTTCTTGCAAGTCACTCTCTGCAATTGAGGTGGCGGGTGGTGAACTCTTCCTGGGTGATGGGTCCTTGAATCTGGTCAGTGAATGAAAAGGCCACTGGGTTTTGGTCTAGGAATTGGATAAGCCAGTAGAAACTGTCATGATTTTGTTGAAGGAAGTGACGAAATGCACTTGTTTAAGTGCAAAGTATATTAGTGGACACCAAGTTTCACGCCTACTGCT
>JAEUWP010000605.1:0-98168 GCA_018524725.1 Podaxis mareebaensis | reverse complement strand
GTCTGGAGAGTAGTAGTTAAGCGATAAACAATAATAACTACTCAAAGGAGAATACAAGAAACATGTGAACTGATAACTGTGGTGAAGATACCAGAATAAGGAGTCCATCCACAAAGCATCCAGATGTCCAATAGGATGGGGGTGGAAGTGAAACATCAGATAACAGAGAAACCAAGATAAGCAAGAGATAATCAAGGGTAAAGGGAAAAGCCACAGATAAACAGAAAAACATGAGATAATCAGATAAGGAGATCTGATAAGGAAAATGATGGAAGGGACAAGGATGGATAAAAGTATTTGCAAGGGGAAAGGTCCAACAGAAAGGGAAGAAAGGTTAAACTGAATATGATCCACAGAATCTGGGTTGTAACCAAGGCTCCGAGAGTTTAATGGGCATGAAGTGAAGTCCATAACACTGATCCTGAAAGCAATCCAGAAGGCAATGTCTAGGCCTAGCCTCATCAGCATCCAGCTTGAAGCATTCACTGATCTCATCAAGCCTCTCATTAGAAGTGATGAGGGTCCACCAGCCTTCTCATGTTGTCTAGGCATCTTGAGGGTGATTGATCAGAAGTGTGGATCCACTCCCATGGCAAATTCCTCCCCCAGCAATGCCCAAAGAGTGTGATTGGGGGAAAGGGTCTGAATCCAGAAGCAGGCCCTTTTAGCCAGCTTCTGGAGGTGCAAGTGGAATGGGATGAGACCCACCAGGGCCTCACTTCTACTGGTAGGGGAGGTGTGGAAGGCAATAATCCACAATGCCACCTTATGCTGCATCATGGAGAGCAACCTGAGGAGTTTTTTTTTTTTTGGTTCAACAATTTATTACATGGGACTCAGTTGCAGCCTGCACCTGCACATAAGGTCACTACATACAGAAAGTCCATAATTTGTACACTAAGCTGTTACACACTGATACAGTCATGCCTCCCATAGGCTACTATGACCAGGGAGAATGCTGAGTTGGAATTAGCTTTGTGTCTCTAGGACCCCCCAACAGTATGACTCCCAGTCCCCATGCTTTGGCATGTTGGTGTCAATTCACCATAAACCCCCACCTTAACAGAGGTTAACCAGGCACTGAAGGGAGGTGAGATAAAAACCTCCATAAGGGGGAGGCTGAACTTCCTAATATCACCTTAGACTGCTGATCAGCTATCAGTGCACAGGAGAATAGAAATGGAACAGGTCCTACATTTAGTGGGCAGTGCTCAGGAGCATACACCCTGATCCAAGGCCTCACTCTGTCTACAGAGCCCTTTGCAGACACCCCTACCCTTTTGGGTGATGTGGAATCAACTTGAGCCACTGTGGAGAGATGGATGGGGAATCCTCAGAGTTAGGATCAATATGATAGACTTCTCCTTCTCAAAAGTAGAGTCCATGAGCAACTTCATATTTGATGGTATGAGGGATGACTTCTGGCAGGTACACCATGTAGGGGTGAAGGAATACTATTGGCTCTCCAGTGTAGGGAATTGTCTTCCAGCTGTGAACCCATGACAAGTTGAAGTCATTGGCAATAGTTTGAACATATAGGCCATTGGGATTGAAGACATGAGTGAAGGGGGCATTCTCCCAGGTGATGTGTAAGATCTTGGTCATCATGCAATCAGTAGAGTAGAACAAGGGGCTGGCATTGGCCAGTCTTTGGAGAAGAGAGATGCATGACTGGGAAGGCATCAATTAGTGAAGGCTTCATTGTGGTAGCAAGTCAAGTTGCTGGCAGAGTCATTGGCGTTGGTGGTAGTGCCTTAGGAGGCATTGGGAAGACTGAGTTCATGGATGAGTGCATGATAAATGAGGTTTGTATGAGTTGGCTGGGGCAAGCCCATAGCACATGGCCAGCAGTCTCCAGACCACAATCCCATTGAACACTTGTGGTATTACCTCAAGAAAAAGCAAGGAGAGTATGAGCCTCCACCCAAAGGGATAAATGAGTTATGGGAGAGGGTATAGAACCAGTAGAATGACATACCAGCTGCTGAGTGTCAGAAGTTGATTGAAAGTTTGCCTAGGAGGATAGAGGTAGTAATAAGGGCCAATGGAGGATACACCAAGTACTAGTTCTATCCTTGTATATATAGTATGTGTCAGAACATCAGCAACAAAACTGTTCCAATGAGTAATATTAATTTAATAACTAATATCAAATGAGTCTAAAAGAATTACATAATGATACTTGATAGGACCAATGTTGAGAAGTTAGGCTATTCTCATAAATATTTTTGGAGTAGTCACTTAAGCCAGTCCAGAGATATTGTAATTTCTCTCCAAAAGTTCCAAACATTGGGACAGTTTTGTTGCTCACTGCACTATTGTCCTAGCATCCATGAGTCACTGGTTTACTCACCATTGCCTGACTGTCCACAGGCAGCAATTTGTTCTCAACATCTAAGAACCTAACTACTGGTGGGATTTGAGGGGCTACAACACACCACCAAAATAAAAACAAATGTTGTGCAGGTGCTTACTGATGAGAAAACTGGCTATGTTGGGCATCATGTGAATAATTCAGAATATGGATAATAACAGCACTTATCATGATATCTAAACAGGTCCTGGCATTGTCATACAAGGCCACAAATTCATAGAGATAACAATCAATTAATCTGGAGGTGGCCTCCTCACAGTACTGCTTGACCAGCATGCACAAACTCTACCATACGTCTGTATAATCACCACCATAACCTATACACAAACAGATGCCAAAAAATGGAAGAAAAAGAAAAGGAAAAAATAGGGATAAAAACATATAAACAAAAAGCCATGGATGCAAGTTTGGTCCCTGCGCACAGGGGCCAGTACAATGGTTGCCAAGTCTATTGAGATCCAGTCGAGACCAACAGCACATCCAAAGCCAACAGATACCACAAACATCAAACCAAATCAAAACCAGCACCAATCGCACGTAAGAAAAGATGGTATATAAGCACAAATAACAAAGTAATAAGATCCTTGTTGCGACAGCAGGCAGATAAAGGCAACCTGAACTGAGGAAAAGATCATCCAGCTCAGAGGTCATAGCAAAGGGCGTACAAGGGAACATTGCAGGAGTCCAGATAGAGACGTAGAATTAGATGTCCGCGATGAAGTGCACCCTTCACCGCTAGACCTCTTACCAATTCATTGTACTACCCCTCAAGACCGGTGCAGAGATCGAGCCGGGAACGACGTTCCTTCTCTGACTCATAGTAGTTGGACTAGCCTCCTGCATGAGTTGATCCTGTGCGTTCGCCTGACTCTCATATCCTCGTAGAGAATCTTCGGCGTAGTAGAAGCTTCTTCTCCTAGCGCCGCCCACACTGTCCTGATCAAATTGACGGCCAGCAGGGCGAGCACCAATAACTTCGTCAGGTGGGTCGGAAAGACGGCGGTGCGCAAGTTGTCTGCGTCGTTTCATGGACCTATACACGAGGAAGACGAGGACAAGGAGCGCAATGGCGCCAAGGGCACTAACGACTCCTATGATGGCGTCCTGACGTGACTTGCCATCATCCCTGGAAGCACCGGAATCACCATTGCCATCAGAAGCTGTTGAGCCTGGATCGGTATGAGGGTCCGCTACAGAAAGCAACGAGTACCCCGACACGACGCGATCGGCGAGGTCCTTGGCAACACCAGCAGGAACACCGGTATAAAATGTTGAAGATTTGGTCTTGATTTCCGCGGCGAGGGCGTCAACATATTCGTTGGGAATATAGCCAAGCCATGTGGTTCCAAGTTCACTGGCATCGTTGGGACCTTGGTAGGTGGTCGGTATATAGACTTGCAGGCAGTAGGTCTTGACTTGATCAGCTGTCCAAGTAGTGAGTATCACCGGAACACGAACCATTAGAGAAAAACCTTACAGGAGATACCAAGGGCGGTAGTGATTAGGATAGGTACATATGCGAAGATCTGGCTCGACGCAAGGGGGCTCTGAACAACGAATGGCCAATTGAGCTCGTTGTTGAAAAGGATACTAATCAAAGTGTATCCAGATAGTTCTTTGCTCCCGAGATCTAATTGTTCACGAGGGAAGATCCTGGCAGGAATACCAGTTGGAAGCGGGGCAGGAACGATAAGAGTCGTAGCAGCTTGAGCCGGGACAGGATCGATGGTTGTCGTCGCTTGATCTGGATCGGTAAGAGTTTGAGTAGCGGTGGTGGTCGGAACCGAAGCAAAAGCCAAGGAGGATTCTGTGAGGACGAAAGAAAGACCCGGTTCGATGGAGAACGTCGTAACAGCCGTGGAGGTAACAGTAACACCGGAAGTGATCCCGCTGGACTCAGGAACATTGGAAGAGGTAGAAACGTTGCCTGTTGGGATGGGGAAGCTAATAGTGGGACTAGCAGAACTCTGGGTTACAGAGATTGACCCAGAGGCAGGAAGACTACCACTGGTCGGGCCAAGCGAATTGGATGCATTGACCGAGGCCGACGATTCAGGAAAGGGAGGCAAGATTGATGTAGAGCCCGGGAATAAGCTAGAGACAGACCCAGGCATACTGGTAGAATCAACAACACCGCTAGAGACTGACACAGGAATACTAGTAGGACCAGGAAAATCGCTTGTGATGGACCCTATGGCGCTGGTAGCGGACTGAACAACACTGGTAATTGGTGGGAGGACACTGGTGATCGGCGCGACACCGCTGCTGGCGATACTGGTGACATGATCAATAGCGCTACTGGCAACACTGGTGACTGGTTCGACGACGCTTCCAACAACGCTCGTGACTGGCTCTACAATGCTGCTAGCGGCACTGGTAACTGGCTCGATGACACCACTAACCGCACTAGTGACGGGCTGGATAACCCCGCTAACCGCACTGGTGACGGGCTGAACGACTTCGCTAACAGCGCTGGTGACGGGCTGAACAACTTCACTAACAGCGCTGGTGACGGGCTGAACAACTTCACTAACAGCGCTGGTGACGGGCTGAACGACTTCGCTAACAGCGCTGGTGACAGGCTGAACGACTTCGCTAACAGCGCTGGTGACGGGCTGAACGACTTCGCTAACAGCGCTAGTAACGGGCTGGACGATTTGGCTAACAGCACTAGTGACGGGCCCAACGACTGGACTAAGCGCGCTGGTGACTGGGTTCACAACCCCGCCAAGGGCACTGGTGACTGGATTCACAACCCCACCAAGGGCACTAGTGACAGGCCCCAAAATTCCGCCAGCTGAGCTAGACCCAGAGGGCGCTGGCGTGATGGTAGACTCCGGGACATTAGAGGTTGAGGTGGCGATAGTAGGGCTGGAAGGAGTCGGCGTGATGGACACGGGATCAAGGACGCTGGTGGTGGGCGCAGGGGAAGCAGATGAACTAGGACTATCGCCTCCAAGAACGCCAGTGACGACTCCACCGAGACCCGAAGTAAGGCCATCCAGGGCGCCGCCAACGTTACCCAAGAGGCCAGTATTAGTGGTGGGAGATGAAGCAGGGGACGGGGTAGAGGAGATGGATGAAGGGACCAAAGAGGAGGGAGCGGAGGAGGCACTCTCCGATGCATCCAACGAAGACGACGACGACTGAGGAGGAGGGTTGGAAGAGGTATCGGGAGGGTTATTAGCATTTCCAACTGGACTATTTCCGGAGCTAGGACCAGTGACGCCTAAAGTAGGGTCAGCAGGGGAGGGGAAAAGGAAAAAGGAACAACTTGCCAAGGACCCCTCCTAGGTCATTAAGAACACCATCGAGACCGTTGCCCAAGTTTCCGAAAGCACCTTGACGCCTGGTTAAAGAGGGTTTGATGGAAAGCGAACGACGTGCATGGGAGAATTCTGAAGAGGAATGGGTGCCCTGAACCGAAGCGGAGAGGAGGAAGAGGAGGGCGGGGAGGACGACAGAGTTGAGAGGCAATCGCATGGGTTAGTGCTGAAAAGCAGGACGGCGGGCTGGATAAGCCGCCAGAGCTGAGAAGGAGCGTGAGTTTTGGGGGGAAAGAGAGAGAAAGAAGTATAACAGCATTCCAAAAAATCACAATCACAAACTCTCACAACCACGTCACAACCGTCACATCAGTTCCTGTCACTCCCCTCTGCTCCCACCCTCACGACCGCTTCCCAGAACGCTCAAACCAGGAGCGACGCCGCGCTGCACATCGCGCCTCACGATGCGGAAACTATCTAGCAGACAAGCGCCCCTCTGCAAGACAGCGGGCGCAGCAGGTGGAGCGGGCGGCAAAATGTGTTCTCACGCGCCAAGCTTCGCGGGTTGCCATCTTTCATCATCAGTTTTGGAAGCAGATGGGACGCGTTGATGCCAATGATTCCGGCCACTCGTGTCTCGTGTCTCGACATAGGACTAAACATGTGTCATACTACATATAGCAGCCCGCATCTTTTTCGAAAACGTGCGTACATAGACAATCATGCAGCCAGTATGTACTCCCGTCCCGTAAATTTAAATGAAGCCAATCTACGTGCATCATTCGTCAGTTCTTGTTCACACAGTCGCCTCGCCATCCACCGTACCTTGTTGGCCACGTCCAGGGCATCATGGTCAGATGTCAACCGCACATATGCCTTCTTCTTACCATCAGGTCTAATCAATCATTCACGTCCAGCTATTCAGAATAATCCCCTTTGTCTCACAACTATGATGCACTCACCGAATCAGTGTGTTCACCTTCGCAGCGTTCACGTCGTACAGTTTCTTCACCGCATCCTTAATTTGGCGCTTGTTCGCTCTGATGTCCACAATGAAAACGAGAGTGTTGTGCTCCTCGATCTTCTTCATCGCAGATTCGGTGTTCAGCGGTCTATTGATATCCCAATTTTCAGAACCCCCCCACACAGCGCAACCCATGAAATAGCCCACTCACGAGACAATGGTGCGGAACTGGTCCATACGAGGAGCATGAGGAATTGACTTGCGGGGGTACTTGGGGTCACGCGCGAGCTTGAGTGTCTTGGGGCGGTGGAACGACACCGAGAAGCGTTCCTTTCGCGAGCTGTGCGAGTGAACTCCCTGGAGGGCGGCCTTTTTGGCGGCCTTGGCCTTGCTGTCCTTGGCGGATGCTGCTCAAGCTTCAGCGCACGTCCACGCATCCAAACGCCATGAAAACCCACTCTTGGCGGCAGCCTTGCCCTTTGCTGATTTTGTTGTGGCCATTACTATGGATCCGAGTCTGCAACGAAGCGGTGATAATCAGCGCCTTGGCTTCAACACTACGATCGGAGAGCAAGTGTTGAACAAAGCGTCGCGCGAGCACCCAGCCTCCCAATCCTAAAATTCAAGCGGCCCTATCAAAACCCCATCCATAGATCCACGCCCGCATCCATCTCTCTATCGCCTCCTATAGGCCCCAAAACTACCCGAACGACATCTCAGACGCATCTGCAGCAGAATATCCAGCAAGAAACCAGCATAACTACTCACCTTGAGGAGGGGGAAGGGTGTGCCGGCGGATGGTTTGGTGCTTGTGACCTTCGTCGTTGTGTGCACAACTCCCTGTTTCCCTTTTCGGAATGCTCGACCTCGGCATCTCGGCTTGATCTACTGATGGTCTGTTCGTCCTCGGCGGTACACGTTCACCGCTTTGTTTCCAATCCACAATACGTCTTTCCTTACGGCTTTAGTGGCTCCAATCGATATTCCACCACTCCTTACCTCCACTCATCGCGGGAAGCTACGTTAGCCTGCTGAATGAATGTTGACAGTGTCTTGGGGCAGATTCCGCCTCTCTCGCATTTGCAAACATTCTATCCTATACTGTCCTATGTGGTTCTATTTTAGCACACAGGGACCGTCCTTAAGGCCTTCACGACACAAACATCACCGGGTTGATACTCCACCATCTGAGCGCCACTAGTCTGTGCTATATAGAACACGTTCGCCCAGCTCTCCTTTAATGCCCTTCGTACCTTTTACACCTGCCAGCCCACCAAGCTTCAAATGACGATTTTTCCATCGGCCGCAGAAGACAGTCTCGAGACGTAAGGTCCTTCGAATCCCATACATACCCTGCTTATCAACCGGAAATAACCCAGTCTAAAAACTAATGTATGCCAACCAATCGTCTCTCCTCAATTCACAGTAAACCCAGGAAACAAAGTACATAGGCTTCGCTAGTTTCACAGCCCTTGTATGGGATCACATCGACACCTTCGCAGATGAAGTGGAATACATCTGGAAAGGCAGAAAAGGTCCCTGTAAGCGCCCTTCTGTCTTCCCATGTGGAAAGGTCTAATTCAATTTATCAGTCATCTATCTCTTCTTCTTCGTGAGTTCTTTCTTATCCCTTCTTTCTCCCACTCCAGATCAACTCGCGGAACAGAACCGCTACTTCACGCCTCTCGGGTTCATCATCAACCTACATGGTACGCATCCCTTCCCCCGAAAACTTGCCAACTCCAAACTCTGATTTCCATCGAACAGCCTATCTATCATCATCATGGACCTTCGAAGTGCGTCTATACTTATATCCTCCCCCTCACGCCATCCCAACTTAATTTATCTTTAGACGTGGGCATCTCGTCGCAGAATCTGACCCAAGCAACCATCAACTCACATCTTTTTTTTGCTATGAACGTCCAGCTGTGCCAGATTTGTAAAGTACGAAGGCTGCACTGTCGCTCTCGCAGTTGAAGTCGTAGGCCTCATGATGCTCCTTCGCATCCGAGCCATCTATTTGAACCAAATCTGGATCACAATCCTACTGTCTACGATCCTCATCATTGAGACCGGCGTCAATGTCTGGCTCATTTCTCATGCAGGCCGTACGTCTTCACACCCCTCCAAAGAAAAGGCTGAAAGCGCTGACTCCCCACAGCTGTCATTCATAACCCCCGATCAGGCGTTCATGGTAAGCTCATAGCTTTGTATAGCAGTGGAACACTTCCAATTCACCATATGAGCATTGAGCAGCATGTAGCATGGTCTTCGATTCTAGCAAGCCATATAGTGGAGTTCTGGCTTCGTCCTCCGCATGGATTCCTCTCTTATATGACACAATCATATTTGGCCTCACCCTATATCGCACCGTTCCAGCGCTACGACGTGCAGAAGCGTCATATATTGTTCAACGTTTGTTCGAAGATGGTCTTTTATATTACAGGTGAATATGATCTACCAAAGCGGCACAGCTGCCAGCTCACTCTCCTGCGCAGCGTCATAGTCTCGGTGACACTCGTCCTCACGATCATGATCATCAGTGCCCCACAAGGAACAAAGAACATAGCAGCACAGTAAGATATCGCTTGTTAAAACACTGGACCGGGGCTTACTCACTCTTTGTCAGGTTAGAACAACTGTAAGCCGGCAACCGACCCTATATCTTACGAGCCTTCTGACCAGGACACAGAATCACTGTGGCAATGATGTCCCGCATAACCCTTAATCTCCGTAAAGCGGGGCACCTGCACTGGACACAGGACCTTGACTCGCTTCCCAGACGTCCAAGCCGCGCATCTTGGCTCCTTCATTTACTCCCGGGTTCCCGACGAGCTGTGGAACAGCTTTGGGAACGAGGGACGTTCTTCCAGTTCAGTCTCTTTGACGGCGTAAATACCAACACTGTCACAAGCGACGTTCAAATCGAGCATGGTGAACCAAGACCAGGCTTCGATAAACGCGGAAGCAACTCTCTTGATATCCGTTTCCTTACCCCCGATCCTGTAGATATAACACCAACTACAACTTTGCCCCCCAGTACCAATGAAGCATGACCAAATGTTTCACGACAAGCTGTCGAAGCCGGGGCTAACACGATATTATTGTACATGCGCTTATTCTATATTTATGAATGGCTAGTATCAGATTACCAGGATCCTTCATCGTTTCAGTCTGACAAAAATAAATCACAACCAGTCCGTTCACATTACCGAATACAAGTGATACATTACGTTAGTTTACAAGCCGACAGGAAGCGACGAGGAGCATGGTTAATGGGAGTGGTATACTGAGACGAGAAAGCAGCCAAACAATATCAGGATCCCATCACTGGGCCTGTGCTTCCTACACAGCAGCTCAGCATGGAACTGATGCGAAGCAACCAATACGCACCTGATCGACAAACTCCTGTGCCTCCTCTCTCCTAATAACACGGATTGAGGACACCTTTTGGTTATTGAACAATACACCATAGAACTTGTCCGCAGTTACAAGCATCTCTGGTCGGAAAGTCGTGGTGATAAATTGCGCAGTCGACGCCAAGGACTGGATCATGGAGGCGACAGCCGTGCGATATTGGGCATCGAGGTTAGCATCAATCTAGAAATGAGGTGAGATGCGTTCACATCCCTGCAGACAGGAACCTTACTTCATCGAAGAGATAGAACGGGGCAGGGTCGCATTTCTGAATAGCGAATACTACGAACATTTGAGCGTCTTCGCCAGACTGGCAACGGCATATATATCCTTACCTGTCGCCAGAGCTACCAAGGACTTCTGCCCTCCAGACAACTGCTGGATGCGCAAACCCTCATCCACTTTCGAGTTGAAAGAAACCTGCACTTCCGTGAGCACTAATGTCACCACGTCTGGAAATCACCCACCTTGATAGACACACCAGTATAATTATCTATGGTACTCTGTTGGGTCTCCTCGGCGTCCTCGTCGACCTCTTCGTCCTGGTCAATCCGTCTCTGAATGATTAGTCTACCACGCCCAGCCGGGACGAGCCTCTCAAAGACCTCCTCGAAATTCTTGGCCACTTGTTTGAAGGTCCTTTCTATGGCTTCATCCTTTCGCTGGTCGAGTACCTGCACAAGGTCTTCAATAGATTTAGCCGACTTGTCCAACTCCTCACGACGTTTCAGCAGCTGGTCGCGTTGTTTGGTAAAGTTGTTGTATTGCTCGAAAGCCTTCTTATTGACATGAGCAAACTTTTTCAAGCCCTCGTTGACCGTGTGCAGTTTTTTGACGAGCTGGGAGAACAGGGAGTCGCTCAGCAATGAGACCGGAGTCAAGAACAATCGTTGGCTTTGCGCACCTTGTCCAACCGCTCGTTTATATACTTCTCGAATGCTTCTTCTGGTAAGACGCCCAGGTCACGGATGTTCCTATTACACTCCTCCTTACGAGTAGTGAGCATCTGTCGCTTGGCGAGGTATCGCTCGGTCGTCTTCTGCTGCTTGGACATATCCCTGCTATCTTCAGATTGCTGGTTTTGAACCTTTTCCAACTGTACCCGCAACTCTTGTATTTTCGATGACGTGCTCTCGGCTTCCTTTTCCATCTCTATGGCAATCCATCAGCAAGTAAAAAGGCCTAGTCCAACATATGCCTTGACCTTTCACTCGACGTGACAATAAATCAATAGAGGTGTTAAGAGCCCTGAGTTCGCGGGTTCGTGACTCCAAATCATCGGCGGTAGTCGTACCGTCATCGGCCGGATCACCAAGAGCTTCAAGCTTAGCCTGAAGATCCTCCTCGCGACGTCGCAAGCTTTCCTTGAGTTCAATCTCAACCGAGTTCTTCTGGCTTTCGAGCTGAAATACCGACGGTGTCAACAAATCGCGGTCAATCCCAGCGAGGACAAGCGACCAACCTGATTCCTCCGTTTGCTCAATTCCAACATTTCCTTCTTCCTCCTCTCGACCTCCTTTCCTAAAGCAACGATGAGTTGCTCCTCCTCGGTTGTGAGCCCATTAGACAGAGGAGTGACCAACTCCTGATTATACCCAGCAATCTTTGTCTGTAGTGAATGCTGCTCAATTTCCAGCTCGTCTATATCCATCTCCAGCTTCACTATCCTCGCTTTGACTCTCTCTCTTTCCCTCGAAAGCATCATCCCCTCCTCAGCCATCTGGTCCCTCGACTCCCTGATCTGCCCCTGTTGGCCGTTCAGTACTGTAATCCTTCCGGCAAGGGCTGTGATTTCCTGTTCCAGTTTTGAAATCGCTTGCTTCACCTCCTCAGAACGTTTTCGGTCGGCATCGTGCTTGACCCGCCACGTCGTCACGTTCTTGATACCCTCAATCCTCGATCGACGAACATCGTGGTAGCCTCCAGTTAATGCGCCCTTTCTATCAACCTTGTCACCGTCGAGTGTGATTGTATTGATCCCATGACTCCGAACATAAGAGGCTGCGATGGACAAGTCCTTACAAACACATGTCTTGCCGAAGACTTGTTGGAATGCCCTTTCAAATTTCGGGTCATACCGCAGCTTGTCAATCAAAGGCTCAGCATCATCTTCATTAGGGGTGGGCGGATTCCGAGGGTTCAAGCGGTTGAGAGGCATGAACGTGACACGACCTGTCTTTTCCTTGAGCATAACGTCAAGTACGCGAGAGGCTGTCTCGTCCGTATCGACTACAACGTGGAATAAACTGGAAAGCCTCAGTTTCAATTCTACATAAGTCTGAACTTGCTCACCTGTTCCCTGCTGTGAGCTCAACAGCGATATTGTATCTAGGATCAACAACGTCGAACAGACGATATAATGGTCCATAAACCCCTGGGAGATTATAACGTTCAGCGATGCTGTCAACAGCACGAAGACCTTGGCCTGTGTCCTGATGCCGATGTGAGACCTAAATCATCGATAGAATGTGAAACGTACCTTATCCATCATACTAGCAAGAGCACGTTCGGCTGTCCTCAACTCATCAGCGGCGCGCTTGACCAAGCTATCCAATTTTGTATCCTCTCTCCAAAGATCCTTCCTCTTCTCCGTGTTCTCTATTTGCCGCTCCTTAAGGGCCGATATCTCCTCGCTCAACTCTTTTCCTCTTCTCCGTCCTTCCTCAATTCTCTCCTGGACCCCCATCATCTGCTGCTGCAGTTCGACTTCTGACCTCCGAGCGCTCTCGAGGTCTGCCTTCGCTGCCTCCAAAGCCGCAGCCTGGCCGGCCAGATAGTTCGACATGGAAGCGATTTCGTTTCGAAGATAGTTGTCGCGTTCAGCCTTGGTCCGGAACTTGGACACGCGCCCTTGTTTGGCAAACAGCGTGGACAATTTTGTGCTGGCTTCGTCGAGTTTTCGCTTTTCCGAGGTCTCCAGATTCCTTTGCTGCTCCCACTGAGGCATAATGTTGTTCAGCGCTGCCTCCTTCACGCCGATCTCTTGCCTTGTATTGTAGAGCTCGACCTCAAGTTCTTCGCGTTTTCCACCTGCATTTTGACCAGCAGTCTTCAGATCCTCAACCAGGCACTCAAGTTCCGTCCTTGAACGGATAAAATCGGTAAGTTCGTCTTGGGCATCTTGACGAGAGCGATTAATTGTCTCAAGGGAATGGGTGGCTTCTGAGATATCTTTCTCTAAGCTCTAAAAAAACTTTAGAGGTCGCTTATCAACGAGCTAAAATACCCACCTGAATCTCCTTCTCCCTGACATTAAATCGCTCCCGACGTACGTTAGCGCCATGGAGCTCGGCTTTTCGTTCATCTTCAATTTCCGCAAGCGTCTCCGTAACTTCCTCCAGTTCCCGCTGGTACAAAGCATACTCCAGACACCGCCTTTCCTTGTCCTTGTCCTGGAACTCCTTCAGTTCCTCCTTCTCCTCCTCAAGTTCTTGCAATCGTGTTTCGATATAATCCAACAGTTCGTTGATTTTAGTGCGCTTTGCGTCCGTTTCGGCCATTATACGGAGTGACTCGGCTCGCCGCTGTTCGTAGACTTTGGTTCCTGCAACCTCCTTCAATAAAGCGAGTCGCTCATGATCTTTGGCATTGGTAAGTGCGGTGATCTGCCAGGAGTTGAGCATAATAGGTTTCAGGGGGAGAGTTTTTACTTACACGACCTTGAGGAACGATGTAATAGGGATTTGATTTGCTGAAACCAGCGCTTTCAAGCAGATTCATGACGTCTGCTTTACTTGCACTCTTGCGATCTAGACTGTATTCGTCCTTCTTGAGACCGATGGTTCGCCTAATGACAACCTCGTCGTGACCAGTTGGGAAACGATTGTCAGAGTTGTCGAAAACGATCTCAACTGAAACATAGGTAAGCTGACGGCGAAGGCGCAACATGGCGAGCTATACCGTATGCAGACAGAGTGGTAGTTGTAGAAACACCTTCGTGTAGCAAGGCCTGGCGTTCCTCGCGAGACATGGAGGTGTAGGCATCGGAGAGGACAAAGCGGATTGCTAAGGACGATGAGTATATAAGCATTCAATCTTCGGTTCACAAAAGATGACGACGAACCCGCGAAGAAATTACTCTTTCCAGATCCATTGCGGCCTACAACTACATTGTGCCTTGGAGAGAAGGGTTCTATCTGTGTTTGGTCGCGGTCTGCAGGAGTTGAGATTAATCGAGTAAAACATTGTGACAAAGCGCTTACAGGACTTGAAGCCCTGGATGGTGAGAGTCTTTATGTACATTTCCTGAGAGGACAATGCACAGAGTTAAAGGTTAATGAATGAGATGATGGGCTGGTTCACACCCGCGTGACGCCCAACACGCCGTGACGCGACGCGATCAGTCATTTGTCACGCGCACCTCTACGCGTCTTCGCCAGAATCACGTTTGCCAGCTTCAAGTCCTTCCGTGCGGACGGTGTCCTATAACCTCCGTGCGCTGGGGCGTATCCAACAGCTTACAGCATAACTTTGGTAACTCGCACAGTGAAAGTATCCTGAGAATCAACGATCGTGTCAAGTTACGGCTCTCAATGGGGCACTGTCGACTCCTGAATGCCCAGGCAATACACATCTTTTCCTGACCGGTTCAGGGGCGTTCTCCTAGTTACATATACGGACCCTGCCACCTACCTACACATCCTCTTTTAGGGACTTTAAGGCACTCCCAGCTACCGGGGAAATGTGTTCGGCGGCGCCCTTTCGCCAAATTCTTAAATATATGCCGAACGATGTCCAAGTTCTGTTTGCCCCCTTAGCAACCGAATGGAAGACGGTGTGGAGAAGGTTTGGTATATGCTGCGACCTTGTTTCAGGCTTGATGATCCAATTGAAGTAGAGAGCGGACAGGGAGACGGTGGTGACGAAGAGATCAGCGTTGGCGAGGACTAATGCAAGGTAGAGGGCCAGCCCGACCTGCATGGAATAAATCTACAATGTTGTATCTGTAAGCTATAAAGCTTAAAGTCTAGTCTAATGCGCGTACACAAGGCGTCTTCATATGTCAAATAATGCGAACATGTTATAGTTCCACCCATAGGGAATAAAGCCGCATCGGCCTGCATTGCGAAAACGGAGGTATATCACTTTTGTGCACCACTTGTGCCCTCCCGTGTCTCACGCTCTTCAGCCCGGATGCGCCACTCTTGCCCCTTCCACGAAACCAAAAGAATCAATGCAGCGCTGACAATCATCATAACCCCCCAGACGGTGTAAAGCCAGCCTGTCTCAGAGTCAACATTTCACAGATACTGAATAAAGACCAGACACACCATCACCAAGGCCATCCTGAAACAAAACTCAGAATTGAACCAGGCTAGTAGCAACGAGCGGAGTGAACGAACCTGCATAGGTACTGCGATTTCTGTCGCAATAAATGCAAAGACTCCACGAAACGCTGAATTAGTAGCAACAGCGGTCGCCGACCTGCCATTGTTGGCATCAACGATATATGCTAAAGTGCTTGAATACATCCATCTAGCAATTGTTATCGTGAGTTTCAATGAACTAATAAACTCTGTCGAGTCATTTCTTACATGGAAAAAAAGCCAGCCGCGAAGAGTAACACACAGAGGGCTGCGACATGTGCTCGACGATCACATACCCACCCAAAGGCGATAATGCATGGAGGAAGCATCCAGACACCGAGCGTGGTGCTTTTCAGCCTCATCTAGGAAGGCGTTGGGACAATCAATAATCCCCTTCTTAGCTAGGATGGGTAGGACAACTCACCTCAGGGTAGCCTTTTCCTCCATTCGCTTCTTTGAGTTGTGCTAGCTTATAGTCAGACCAGCGGCCCCCCAATAAACTGCCTGCAACACACCCTGTATATGCGTTAATAATATGCGAGTAAAAGGAGAATCATTTTCACACCTAAACCATAGGGAATGGTGATAACGCCAATCATCAGGGCATTATAATTATAGGATATACTGAGAGTTCGTGAGCTCGTATAGCTCATCATGAAGCTCATCGCAAACATAATGCCTGGAAGTATCACCTAATATGAATGCGAGCCTTTCAGTTCAGGTGCTCATAACAGCTCACCAGATGCAAGTAGAATGACCAAATTGTTGATACGACGCAGCACGCTTCCTATGGGCTTGAATGGATTAACGTCCTTTAGGGACAATTTTCTTTCAAGTTGGTGGACCGTCGCGGCGGTGGCGTCTTCCTTTGCCTTCTCCAGATCTCCGTGGTGAAGATCATCGGTGCTCGTCGGTGCGGTTGTACTCGGCGAAATAACGTGGTCGGCGATACTTGTCTTGTTCTGTAGACGTTCCTTGAGAACGTCCTGGTAAGTAAGGCTTCGTTCCTTGCGGAAGGTATCTCGAAAGAACAGGAGGAAGGATAACCAGCTCGCTCCGGAAACGATACACAAAAACCAAAAGATTGACCGCCAACCAAGGCCCGTTGTCAACGCGCCACCAATGATAGGGCCGATCGCCTGTCATGTGCAGAGCAGGAGGTTAATGCCTTGTGATGGTCCTGGTCCGCCGAAGTTCGCACTCACGGGACCAAGGAGGGGTGCAATGTAGTAAATTCCCATCTATAGTATCGAGCATCGTCAATTGGCATACGAACATCGGGGGAATCCGTATGGGCACTTACCTTTGTCCCGCGCTCCGCGGGCTCAAAGATGTCGGCGAGCGTCGCCGCTCCGATAGCGATTACCGCACTCGACCTTGGCAAAAATTGGATCAAGCTCCATTGAAACCCTGGACAAAACACGAACCCTGCAGCTTGGATAGCACGGAAAGCAATGACGCTGTGGGGAAATGAGGCCAACGATGGTGAGGGGAAGAAAAGAATCCTACAGTCCTACGTGTTTACTAATCGCAACGACGATAGATGCAATGGTGAAGCAGGCCAGTGACACCAGGTACACCAACTGGAAAATCTTCAATCCACAGCCGATGCCTAAGAGCTTCGCCTACCTTCCGTCCCTTGACTTCACTGATTGCGCACCACGCTAGCGGGATTACTCCTTGTATGAGGATGAATAACGACAAGCTCAAGCTGAACTGCTCGCTTGTTGCAGGGAGCTCCTCTTCCATTTCCTCCACGGCGGCTATAAAGTGAAGGCGGTAAACGCTCCCCTGGCCCGAGCTGAAACCGACCAAGTCTTGAGGACTTACGGTTCTGGATATTCCCTGCCAATCCGGCAATCATTGAGGCCGCAGAGATCAAAAATAGACTAAAATTCTGAACACGCGATTCAAAGTCAATACAAATTCTAAGGTGGGTAAGAAGATCCGGGAGCTGGCATTGGCATACCTTTCGAAAGGGCGACCAATGACGGGGATCGTCCTGGACGGGGGCATGTTCGATGTCCACCATAGTTAGTGTTGTGCTGTCTACAGTACCCTGTCGAGGATTCTCGGGAGGTCGGTCAGGTGAAGTTGCTGTATCGAGAGATTTCGGTGTATTCATGACTTCCTTCGACATCGCAGAGTTGAAGCCGACGAGGACAAGTGGAGGTGTCTAGTGTGGGGCGTAGGTGAAGCCTAGTCGAGCAGCGAGGGGACTAATGCCCCGGAACAATGGACACCGGGAAATGGTGAGGCTTCTGGTAAGAAAACATTTCTTATATATATATATGATGACGGTGCGGGAGCCGTATACATGTGTCGCATTGCCCGCAGATACCGAAAGGAAAATATGGTGCTTCAGGGTTGTCAACATAACGGTACCAAGCAGAAAATGAGAGTGGCAATACCTAGGCACGTGGTAGTAAACGTCGGCTTCTGCGGTTTACTCTTTCCGGAATTTGTTTGTCGAATTAATCGGGATAAGCATTCGTGATTCGTTCGCGATTTCACCTTGGGATTGATAGCCAATCGCAAAAACAGTTAATAAGCCGCATTTTACCTTACTTTCCTGCCGTTCATCTCCGAAGCCGGTGTTCCCTGTTGCTATTTTTAACCGGATAAAACCCTAAACATAAACATCATGATACAGCCTCATGGATCAATTGCGTAGGTGAGGCCTACTTCTTCGAGCATTCTCCGATCCAGTAAAGCATTTTGTTCATAGACAATCGGAGCTAACTCAATGGCTTGTTGTATGGCTCGTGGGGGCAATAAGTTATTTGTGCTTGCCACGGCAAAGTCGCTTCGAAGGGTGAAAAAACGAGGCGAGTGGGTGAATGACAATGCTGGTTAACTGCGAGCACGGCGAGAACGGACTTTGGCGACATCATGCCCAACATAAACTAGGGTATTATTATGCATCATGCATTACGTCTAGTTTGGTGCGGATTCACCCATCTGTCTCACGGCGCACTTCTTTCTCTTCAGCATTCTTTCTCCATTCCGCGCCCTTGTAAAATGTCCAGGCAGAAAGCCAGCCTGAAAGCAGGACAATTCCAGCCCAAACGGTGTACATCCAACCTAATGAACCCAATCAACTGTCGCTAATGATGACAGGTTGGAACGACTCACCATCTCCCAATCGATCCTTTTCGAAACATTGTGTGAGTAACACCCATTCGGCTATGCTGGAACGGGCACGGGCACGTACCTGCATTGGCACAGCTACCTCAGTGCTGGAAAAGGCACACAGGCCACGAAATACGCTGTTAGTGGCCACTGCGCTGGAAGATCTCCCAGCATTGGCATCCACGATATACGCCAGAATGCTACTGTACATCATGCTGAAGCGAGCCGTTGTTACATTATCGTTCTGCTCGGTGAACGTGAAAAGCAAAAAATACGCACACGGAGAAAAAGCCTCCCCCGAAGAGCAATGCGGCGACGGCTGCAATGTGCGCATGCTGCTGCGTCGCCCATCCAATTGCCGCAATGAATGCGGGGAGGACAAATACACCGAGCATTGTGCTCCCCAAACGCATCTGTTGAGGTATGAATAGAGATGATCGTCAGTGAGCCTGACGAGGAGTGAAGAGATTAACTGACTTCTGGTTGGCTCACGCCCCCATGCTTTGCCTTCATCCTTTGCAATACGAGGTCCGACAACCTACCACCTATGATGCTGCCGAAAAAACACCCTGGGCACAACGTGCAAATTCCAGACTATGATTATTGTGATAGGTGTGTTTAGGTAGAGCTCACCTGACCCATACGCCAGGGATGTGAAGCCAATTTTCCAAGCGTCATAATGGTATTTTGAGCTCATAGTGCGCGCGATAGTGTACGTGATCGTGAATTGCCATGCGAACATGATACCTGAGACCTTTCCAACATAATCGTGGGGGATTCAGTGGAATGACCTCACCAGTTACGGTTAACATTGCCACGTTGTTCCAACGACAGAGAACAAGGTAAATAGGATGAAATGGATTGACGTCTCGGAGTGTGATCCTGACTCCGCCTAGTTCATTCCCGTTTGCGTGGTTAATTGTGCCCTGAGACTGGCTTTCTCCCTGCGTTGTGACTTCTGTCGAGAGTCCATTAGGTCTGGGCTCGGGCTCGAGCTTCTTCGCCCTCTCCTTCAGCCGTTGCGTCAAAATGGCCTGGTATGTCAGACTCCGTTCCTTCCTGAATGTATCCTTGAAGAATATCAGGAACGCAAATAAGCATCCTCCACTAATGATGGCACAAAACCAGAAGATGGACCGCCAACCAAGCCAGGATGTCAGCCCGCCTCCCAGGATAGGCCCCAATGACTAGTCGATTGATGACCACGGATCTAGTGTTCAGAGCCTGGCGGCAGAAAACACATGGAACGACGTACTGGGCCAAGTACAGGAGCAGTGTAATATATCCCCATCTTGAGCGGTTTAATTCAACGAATGTTGATAGTCGTAATCAAGAGGCTTGCCTTCGTTCCACGTTCATGTGGTTCATAAATATCAGCGAGAGTAGCAGCCCCAATAGCCAGAAAAGCGCTCGATCTGAACACACGAGGGATAAATGATCGTTACAACTTTTTTGCGTAGGATGGTGCAGGACGTGCCCTATTGCCTGGATACACCTGAACCCTATCACGCTATATTGAAGGACTAATGTCAAAACCGTATATATCCAATGAGAACGTGACTCACAGCCCAACGTTCGGACTCAGGGCAACGACTATAGAGGCGGAGGTAGTGAGGACCAAAGACAGTAAATATACCAACTGCGTTCTTAATACGTTCGTACTCCGGAGGATTGTAATCGATACACACCTTTCTCCCTTTGACTTCGCTTATCGCGCTCCATGCAATCGGTGCGAAACCCTGCACAAGGACGAAAAGCGCAATGCTCAAGCTGAATTGAGAACTTGTAGCAGGTAGATCCTGCTCCATCTCCGCCACCGCCGCTTTTCAAAAGTGAGATACCGTTTGAGAGTCAGGGCTGGCCAACACACACGATTTTGGATAGCGGAATATACCCCTACGGTCATAGAGGCGGCAGAAATTAGTAATAATGCTGCCGTCTAGCACCGCCGGTGAGCTCAACTCATTCGTAAAAATGCATTAGGCTGACCTTGCGGAAAGGCGACCATTGCCTTGGATCATCCTTCACTGGGACGTGTTCAATATCTGCCCTGATCTCTGGAGGTTTTTTTTCCGGATCCTTCTGTAACGGGTCTGTGCTTGTATCCAGCCCCTGCGGTTGCTGATATATGGACGTGGAGGCATCGTGGGCCATGGTGACCAAATCCAGTGGCCGAAATCAATTGGTAGGAGAGAAGACCGCATACATGAGAAAGTCACTGTTTTATAGCCAATCTAGTGGGAATCATACAAAGGCGGCTTCCAGAATTAGCCGAATGAGAATTGAACGACATAGGCGAGTCCGACGATGAGACGAATACATTACATGAACTACGTAAAACAGGTTCTCGTCCGGAATGTTCTCCCGTGGACGAGAGCACAAGACAGGTCGCAGGATTTCGTGATCCATACATAACTTATAAGGCCGCATGCGAGGCACGCATGACAACCGAAAAGTGATGATGAATGGTTGACATCGGCGAATGTCAAGAAAGTGATCATTCAGCTCCGACAATCAGCTTGCCGATCCGTTCTCTGACCTTGATGTCCATCATGAAGCCGAGTAAACTCGCTTCTCGCACATCCTCATCCCAATCCACTCGCCCACGCTCGTAGCAGACCATGATCGAACTTCCTCCGAATGCAAATTGACCAACTTCGTCTCCCCTTTTGAGTTCCTGACCCTCCTTCAGGACGATTTTGACACTACCCACCTCCTCCGCCCCGATCGCAACAAACAGGACATCCCCATATTTTGGAGTAGAGATGATAATGGCAGTGCGCGCGTTTGTGCTCAAGACGGGTACGTCACTTTGTACTGCCATGGGGTCAACACCATAATAATTGCCTGGAATATGGCGAATCCAGGTTACACGACCTGCGACGGGCGAGTGATATCGGTGGTAGTCCTGCGGACTGAGTCGATAGACGGAAACGCTTCCTTCGTTCCATTTTTGCGCTTTCTTTTCGGCTATGTCGTCCCCTCCCATCAACGTAGTAATAGAAAAGTGGCGGCCCTTGATCCAAAACGCTTTTGTTAGATTGACGGTATCGAAAACAACAAGACGGGAGTCCGCCGCTGAGACCGTGACAGAGTCGTCTCCCGGTTCTGCTAGCGGTCTGGAACCCTCCTTATGTGCTCTCGTAAAGAAATCGTTGAAGCATCGATATTCATTTGGATCGCTTGGTTCGAAAGCGGACATATCGATGCCATACTGCCGGATAAAGATGGGAATATCCTTCCGCGATTCGCTCGAGGTCTCGTACGCTCCTGATATGTCTGCTTCGCGATGGAGATACCACCTGAAAATATGCAGACGATCGATCCATTCAAAAAGAGGCGAGAACAGGATCCACAGCTTCAAGCGCTTTGTCAGGGGCATTTGCTCCCTAACGACCTTGCCGGTGGAACGTATGATGCATGGGTGGCCAACATGGGAGGTTAGAATGTTGTGGTACCAATATACCGCCCACGTGAGGAAGAGATTAAGAAATAGAGCAGGCTGAAGGATGTCCCTTGCGTGTGGTAGGTGTGGTTCGTCGTGGATCTTCATGGGTTTTTGTCCTCCTATAGCATTGCCGTACTTTGATTTAAGTATCTCGGGGAGTGCACAAAGTGATGTCACTTCAATGCCCCTTACTCCCCGCACAGCGACAAATATGACGTCATCTGTAGGTTTCCACTCGAAGGGAGCACTGAAGCTAGAACTGGGGCAGCAAACTTTGCAATCGTGTGCCTGGCACGAAGGGCCGTCATTTGATGCCATCCAGAAATCGCAGATGGCTCGCTCTCTCGGGAACGAGGATCAAGGAAATGTGAAAGTGCCGTGGCTGAAATGACGAGAGGCCGTTGAACACTCATCCCAGGTGGATGCAAGTCAGTGCCTCCAACGATGCAGAAACGGGGAACCTGAATGTGGAGTATTGAATACTTGAATATTGAATTACTACCCGACAGTCTGCGACCGGGCTGTCACAGGATGCATTAGAGCGTGACGAAGCACTTCGACCACGTTTCTTGCAACATAACGTCAACTTACCGTGACATATCTGTCGCAATACACGTCGATGGCCAGCCTCTACAAGAATTCCGGCCGCAAGTCGAAGACGTAAATAAGGAGGTATCCTGCTGGATTCCATGCCAGTTGGAAAGGTACGCGTTCCTCAAAGCCTCATTTACCTCAATTACCCAAATACGATGATTCAGGGAGTTCTCCATTCACGTTGAAAATAATGCTACCACTCTCATGAGGTTCAGTGTTCGGCCGGATGGCCTCAGGGTGTACGAACGACGCCTTTATACTCAATGGAAGGTTATTATTGTTTTAAAGCGTCATCCCACGCCAACAACATCTCGGTCTTTCATGTTCTCAAAGGGACAAGTTGTCGGTGTGTCCCAGACGTACCTTTCCTTATCGTAATGAACCCACTGTTACACGCCCAGATGACGATGAGCTACCCATTCAATCAGCAGACTGTTATAGTGGACTATGCAAAACTAGTCCCCGTTACCTCTCGCTCAAAATCCTCGGCTAAAACTACTACTTCTCACCAAGATTAGAAATACCTGAGCAGAGGCTGATCCCCGAGCGAAGAAAGAAGGGAATCCAAGAACGAGTCAGGTTGGTGGTCGAATTCGCAACTAGCACAGTTCGAGGTACTCAGGTCGTTTCATAGCTTCGGATCAGTTAAAGAATGTGTAAGCCCGGGTACCTACAACGATAAGAGTGTAACACGGGTGTGGCAGCCAAGTTTGCTTTCCGATATAGGCTTTGCGTGAGTTTGTTCGTTTGACCAGTTCGAGGTGGCCTTATATAATATAGGGTATGAAAGCTCTTCTTCGAGCCCAGGGAATTGCACCGTTAGACCGGGTAGAGAACAAGACTCCAGAGGCAGACTATAAACCGAACCGTCGGAAGCGTCAGAGAGCCCATGATAACACAGAACCCATGGTTGGACCGTCTAAGATACGGATAATTTCGACGACAGATATAGCTAGAACAAGATCCATCAAAATAAAGGATGAAGAGGACGTAGAAGAACTACGAGCTTTGCGCGTAAGTCCGGTTTTCCAACGCCCTGGAAGGTTTGCGATATTCATTGTGAGGTTAGGCAAGAATCGATCAGGTGCTGGCAAGGGTAGAAACAAGGAAACAAGTCAAACAAGAATTGGGTCATGTGTTCATGGGGGAGGTATTTGACTTGACCTAATTGCTCAACAATTTGGAGTCCACCTGTCTAATGATAGACAATGGGTGTCGAACGGGAGCCTAGCGTATACCTCTATGAACGAAGTGGAATAGCTACAATTCACGGAAACATGCGGTGTGAAGGTGTCTACATTTAAGCGTGACGATCACGAGTAGAGAAACTCGCGACATCGCATCCAAGTTCACACGGAGTGGTCGATAAGTTTGACTTCACATAGCTACTAGAGGGGAGAGTTCAACATATTTATGGGCGAAAGGGTGCACAAGTGGGCGGTGAAGATAAGGTTATTTTGTGAGCAAGGTTGTTGTTTGCGTGCATGTCATGGTGAAGCCCAGGAACATTGGGACTTGTCACAGATAAGTAGCTGTGTCAGAAGCATCGTCATGTGATCTGATGTGCAAGATCCAGGATTTTGCACCCAAACTCTCTTCCTGGAGTATGAACAACCCGCCGTCGAGCTCGTCCGGCGTAGCGTCCTCGTCTTTTGACGATTACAACACCAAAATTCAAACATATGCACTCAAGGCTACTCGAAGTGCCGCCACCCTCCCAGCCGATATTAACTTCTACCGCTCCATCGACACAGGGCTCGCACACGATGTCGACGCCATCTCCTCCCGTGTCCTCAACCTCACCAATAAACTCCTCGGCTTCTCATCTTCTCTGGATACCCACGCTGTGAAAGGGAAGGGTAAAGCACGATTGGAAGATCAGGATGACGTTGTGGACAATTTTCATTCACTTGTCGTAGATGTCATGGATCAGTTATTCGAACGCACTGTGGGTTTTAGTTATCATTCAGCTTACGAGTCGATTATTGAGAAGACTTAGGACACATGCCTTGATCAAGTGCTGGGTCGGAATAAGGCACCTGTAATTGCTATCAACCCCCCTGTTGCTGCCACTGTGCCTCAAAAACGAGTATGGTTCATGTCTCTCCGCATGTTACCTTAAACCAACTATTTCCCTGCAGAAAGTAATAACCCCTAAGGGGGTCTTAGACCCGGCGATGCATCATGCCTCCCACCTTGCAAAACCGCAACTCTCATTCAAGCGGAAAAGGGACAACAGCGATGCGCCATGGTATCCATCGCTCTCCCATAAATACAACGCAAAAGTGCCTCTAGGGCACGTCTACACCGACGCAAATGAAGATGTTAGCATGAGCGACAACTCTGCCCTGGTGTACGTGCTTTCCCTCTCTTGTCGTTCTCGTACTGACCTTGGGCTCTAGGGCCAACCACCCCTACCGCTACGAGATTAACCGCATAGCCTATCCATCCCATATCTATGCCCCTACAAATCCAACCCCTCCCCTTCCTCTCTCTGAGACGCCCTTTACCTGGGTCTCGACCCCCGAAGTTCTTCGAACCATGCTCACCAAATTGCGCTCTGCTACCGAAATTGCTGTCGACTTGGAACACCACAGCTATCGTTCGTACTCTGGTTTTCTATGCTTGATGCAAATCAGCACGCGGGAAGAGGATTTTGTTGTGGACGTTATCTCACTACGAGATGAGATGGAGGCGTTGAACGAAGTGTTTACGGATCCGAAGATTGTGAAGGTTTTTCATGGTGCGGAGAGCGATATCGTGTGGTTGCAGCAGGATTTCAATCTGTATGTCGTGAATCTGTTTGATACGTTCCACGCATCTAAGTTACTCGGTAAATCCTTCCTCCACTTACCTGAACCCCGCTGACTCTTCTGATAGAGTTTCCTCGGCATGGGCTTGCAAACCTCCTTGAAATGTACTGCGACTACATCCCTGACAAACGATATCAACTTGCTGACTGGCGGATTCGGTATGCCTCCTCTAATCTTAGTCTAAAATCATCAATTTGAACCTCCTTCCAGACCACTCCCCGAAGAAATGCTCGAATATGCTCGTTCAGACACACACTTCCTCCTCTTCATCTACGATAACCTCCGAAATGCCCTCCTCGATCGAGCAACCTCCCGTTCCCGCTCTTCGTCTCCTCCATCTTCCGCCAACCCCACCACCGCTCCAAGCTCTTCCTCCAACTCCGCCCAACTCTCCGTTCCACCACCTACAGCTACTGTATCCACAAGCCCCGCACATGCTCTAATAAACCACGTCCTCGCACGCTCCGCCGAAACTTGTCTCCGGGTCTATGCCAAAGAACCCTATGACCACATTTCCGGGAGTGGATCGAACGGATGGGACACCCTTGCGAAAAAATGGAACAAGCCCTTCTTCACCGCGTCTTCATCCCCTTCTCCAGGCAACAATATCCTCGCGATGCAAAAGGCGGTGTATAGAGCCGTTCATTGGTGGCGCGAGAAGGTCGCGAGAGAGGAGGATGAGAGCACGCGGTATGTACTTCCGAACCAGTTTTTGTTTAGGATTGCGGAGGCTCCTCCAGGGGATCTCGCTGCGTTATTGAGGCTGTTCGGGAGTTCGGTGCCAGCGGTGGTTAAGAGACGTGCGAAGGAGTTGTTGGATGCTGTCAGGGATGCTGTGAAGAGTAGTCTTGGCGGGGGTGAAGGTGAAGTGAGGGCGGAAAAGGTGGAAAGTATGAAGGAGAAAGCGGATACGGGTGTAGAGGTGCGGGAAGAGCAAGCTCAAGTTGAACAAAATCCCAAGGAATCTACTGAGAAGTTGTGGGGTACGTCCCGACTATTGCCAAGTGTCTCAGTGTTCGCTGACTCTGCGCAGGTACGGATAAAGCGAATGAAATGCTCAAAGCGTCTTCATCGTTATTTGGCAAGCCTCAAACACGGCCATCACCAACTATCTCAACTTATGCCACAGCACGAAGCGCGCTTTTTGGCAACATTGCCAACCTTAGTTCAACACCAAAGAAGGAACAGGCGCCATCGAATTCGGTCCGATTCCAAGAACTTGTTGCGAGGATCAACAGCACGCTGGTGATCGTCCCCACAATACCTAAGGTTAGTCCGGGCCACACCTACAGTTCCCAACACAGATAACTTAAGTCATATCTCAACGTAGGCGGTGGTAACTCAAACGGTCGTTGAAGATTCAAAAACTTCGACTTCTGCAACGACAGCACTCGAAGAGGTGACGGGCATGCAAATCGAGATTCCATTCGTTCCAGCCGCGCAGCGCCAAATCACGAAAACCACTACTATCGTTGAAGAAAAGGAAAAAGACACGATCGTAATTGTCGGACAGTCGAAGACAAAGAAGCGGAAAAGGACCAGGACCAGCGCGGCGGGTGGGAGCCAGAGTAGAGGCACAGAGATCAAGGCGGAGCCTACAAGCGGTGAGAGTGCTGTGGAGGCGGAACCGTTTGATTTTGCGAGTGTCCCAAACATTTTGGATGATAATCCAGATGTGGAGGATCGGAAGCCGATGAAGAAACAGAAAAAAGCCAGGGGTATGTATTTCCGCGTACTCGCGATGAGTAGTTGACTGACTGGCCTGGGTAGGTCGACAGTTCCTTGGAGATTTCCCTGCACCGCCCAAGGCGCATAGTGAATTCAAGGGTGGCAACCAGTCGCATACATTCAAGTAGGGTGATGAAAGGTCCTCCTGGGTATCTAGCAGGGTCCTTGTGCTTGTCTAGTACGGAAATATACGTATAATTGCTATGTGTTAGGACTATCCCCAGCTTCTCCAAGTTCCACACACTTACAAATTAACTTGTATCACCTGCGCTTCGCTTTCCCTCTCTTCTTGGGATTAGTTATATTCTCCGGTAACCATTCGTTCACAGGTTCTTCCTTCGTCGTTGTCGATGTGTCTCGCGGGCCAAATCCAACCTCAATGACACCTTGCGGTGGCCGCTTCTTAGCCTCTTCCTCTGCACGAGCGACAGCAGCGGCTATTTCTTCGGCACTGACGTATTCGCCCCGGCGGAGTCGTTCTGCAATTTCTGGTGTAACGCGGAGTTGTTTGACATTTGTCTGGAATCCGGGAGCTGGGATGTCAAATCGAGAAGTGAGTCGTATTGAGGGAAAGGGAAGACAAAGGATACACACCGCCTTTACCAATCCCATATTTTTTGAGCTTGTACTTTTTGTACCATTTGTTCGCAAAGTAGGCGGAGAGGATGAGAACGGAGGGAATACTAAGCATGTATTAGTGTCAGTTTGTACAAATGTTTTCAGACACCCATACGCTACCCAGAGCATCGAGGGATATGTGTCTGCAGCCTCGCCCATTACGACGTGGAGGAATAAATCAAAGTGAGTGTGAGAAAAACATTCCAAGCATTCATCAGTGCAACAAACACCCATAAGCATCCATGGCACTCCATCTCTCGACACACCTCTCCCGCTCACCAGCAGCTCTACTCTCTAGAATCCAGGCCTTGAGCAAACAGTATGCAGGCCATAATCTGACGCTGCTTTTTGCCCTCTCTGCCAACATCCCGGACTCACAGGACCTGGGACGTGCTGTAAATCAGCTCGTGAACCTCGACAAAACACGGACTGTTGGATGTCTGTCGGGACCACTGGATAGAACACGAATTAATGGAACGAGTATAGCGAATGATGCTGTATCGCTGTCTGTTGCTGTGTTTGATTCGCAGACAATCAAAACGTTCCGGTCGACGATCCCGGGAAGGGAGGAGACGCAGGTTGGAAGGTGGCATGCGTTTAGAAGGAAGGAAGACGAGGATAAGGAATATTCTCTAAACGAGGGTATGTCTTGGGAGGATGTGTGGAAGGATAATCAGAGCATTTCGTTACCCGAGGAGCTTCGGACGCTGGAGTAAGTCCCAGACCTACTTCCCAGAACCAATCCTCAACTCGGTTTCCAAGTCCTACTGGGATTCAAGGTGTCTTATACCTGAGTGACCTTAAGCCAGAAGGCTTACTCTCTTCATTTCGAAAATTACCTAATGTTAACAAGGTCCGATCCTCTCCAACTGCCCTTGATACTTCTTCAACTGATGCTTGCTAGCTAGGACTTCTCGCCTCATCCACACCCTTCATAACAGGCCGACCTGTAACACTCTTTCACAACCGAGGAATACATAGCTCTGGAGCTGTCGGCCTAGCTCTTACACAGGTCACAAACTCCAAACCCCGACTCGGAGTTGACTTCCTTGATGTCCGGAAACTGGGCGGGGTCATGACAGTCACTCAGAGCGAGGGAAACATGGTGAATATGCTTAATGATGGCAACCCTACTCAACTGCTGCTCTCCGCCATCAAGCTGTCGGGGCTGGACACCTACGTATCGGGCTCGTTCAAACAGGAAGAGCAATTCTCCCTTGGTGCATTATCTACTGATGGAAAGGTTTGTTCTCCTACACTTCCGAAGATTAATCCCAATTCTGAAGGAGTTTCATAGATTGATCGCGTATACAGAATAACAGCAGGTGACCCATCTCGAGGCAGCATCTCCATCGACTCCCCTAAGGCACCAACAACGGGCACCCGCGTGCGATTCCTTCACCGTCCCACGTCCGCCATTCCCAGCCTTTCGCTTCCACAGACCTCAGGAACTCTTAATTTCCTTACGGTCTCAGACGAACCGCATTCCCAAGTCTGGGAGAACCCTTCCGAGGACTTCGACCTGTCACTCCAGAATACGTTCCTTGCTTCGAGTGAGAATGGGTTCATCTTCGAACGTGCGACACAGTCAGGGGAGAATGTCAAGTGCTCGTTGGCGGGCAGCCTGGGCTCCTTTTTCTGGCCTCCCACACAAAATAACTCATGAACTCGCAGGCAGTCATCGTTCCGGGCTTCTCGAAAAGTCTGTTCTTTCTACTTAGATTTCAAGCTGCTTCTGTATACACTCCTGATCTCAACCACCAATTCCCACTTCTTCCTTGGTTTTTCACTTCACAAGCTGGCTCGGGATAAAGCATGAGTAAATCTAGTCCGTGTGAAGGCTCTCACGATTATGCATTCGCGACCATACGCCCGAACGGAATGCTGTATCCTTACCATATGGCATCCTGATGTTCCTGAAGGAGGTTTTGACCGAAGGCGACTCTTTTATGTGCGACGGTTTCCATAAATGCGTCACAAACGCAGTATGCTATCTGACTTCAAGTAACCAAGATGAGATTCACCAGTCTTTTGACTTTGGTACCATTCTTCTTGGTAGTCTATGCCCAGGATATCAGAGTCGCAGCTGTTAAGCAAGCATTCATCAATGCCGATGTAAGCCTCCAACACATCGGACAAATTAACTACTGATATATCTAATATGGCCAGATACCGAACGACTTAAAAATCAATTTCAACCCTAAATTCCTCCTCGAAGTCATCCTTCCGCAATCTTCAGGCCTCCCCATTCTAGTCCACGCGGGCATCCAACTTCCTCGCAATGGTAACTGACGCGCTGTCCCGGTATACTCATTCCCTACACTCATTCAAATCAGAAACTGCAATTCCGCCCGTCTTCGGTCTCCTCGATCCCGCTAATCCGACCGTCAATGCTGGGCCAGGGCCTTTCGTCATCGCAGCAGTAGATCCAGATGCGCCCACGCCCACGAACACTTCCAATGCCCAAGTCCGGCATTTCCTAGGTGGCGACTTTTCTCCGCGCAAATTAGATGGATTGGGTTTGAGCCCGTTGTTAAGTAATACAAGTGCCGCGGTGTCGGAATGGAGGCAACCTACTCCTACGGGTGGGAACCATCGGTGAGCGGACGTTGTCATATTTCACTATAGAATTCTAAGATTACTGACTGATGGTGGGATTGTACACCAGATATGTTTTCTTGGCATTCAAGCAACCAGCAGGATTCGATCAGCAGACGATCGTCACTGGTGCTACGCCTGTGCAACACTTTGATATTGCGACTTTTGCGCAGGAGGTCGGGTTAGGAGACCCAATCGCAGGAACGTTCATGATGGTTGCGAACCCCGATAACCCTTGAACTTTTGACGTCGAGCAATCCTAATTAGCATAAGTATAAAATTTGGTTGAAGAATCATGAAGTCATTTGACCATTGATCACCACGTAGGCTATTTTTGGAGATCGTCGCCTGAGATGCAAACTTGCGGATCCGGATTTACGACATACACGACTTCGAGAATTTGGCCCGATGTTTAAGCGCCTGAAGGGAATCAAGAGCAAGGGAACCCCGAACGGTCGTTTGTCATTGCTACGAAGCCTGCACACCCGGACTCCCACGGCAGCACCTGCAAGAGAAAATGGGACTATCATGCAAGCATGGGTGTGGAGCCCACCGGAACTCTTTCCCACTGCGCGGCCCCCATGTGGACTTTCCCAGACTTGGAAGTTGGAACTAACCAATGTCTAGACGCTTCTTTTCGCGCTTTGAAGCGTCTGGTGTGAATCTGTCTGCGCTAGCGAGGTTATTTAACGCCCTCCTTTAGCTTAGCTGTCGCCAGAGAAAACGATGCGATTCTCACTTGGGTTTTTATCTCTTGTTGCCCTTGCAGTCAGTGCACAGGATACAAGCTTGAGAACGGTCAAGCAGGCCTTCAATGATGCCAACGTTCGTACCCCCCAACGTCCTCTTATAAATCCATACTCAAGCCCGTTTGATTGCAGATCCCGGGAGACCTCTCGATCAATTTCAACCCCACGGCCCTCCTCGAGGTAACTTTCCCCGAAACCAACAGCCGCCCAATTACACTTCATGCGGGTCAACAACTACCTCGCAACTGTATGTTCCTCACCTCCCCTTGACAACCAAATCTTCTCATGAGTCGATTACCACCAGCGACGGCCGGCCCACCGATCTTCAGCGTTGTCGGTACCGAAAGCCGCGGCCCCTTCGTCATTGCTGCCGTCGACCCAGATGCGCCAACGCCTCAAAACCCGACCAGCGCACAGATCCGCCACTTCCTCGGAGGCAACTTCACGCCCAATTCGAGAATGGGGGGTTTATTGACTAATTCGACGCCGGCAATCAGTGAATTCAGGCAGCCTACACCCCCTGCTGGGTCCGATGCGCACAGGTTTGTCCTTCCTCCCAGCTATTGGGCAAGCGAGAATAAACCGATGGTTGATTTGTGGTTACGGAACTCCAGGTACATTTTCTTGCTATTTAGGCAACCGGACGGATTCAACCAGCAGACGGTCGTTACACCCACTACCCCGATTTCGTTGTTCAACATTAGTGGGTTTGCACAGGAGGTCGGATTGGGAGACCCGATTGCAGGAACGTTCATGCTTGTTGCACCTGATCCCTCGACTGCATGAACCGTATCTTGTATCTAGAACATTTGGAGATCCACTGTCACTACCTCGTGCCAGCACAAGACCTATGATTCTGCGAACCTGGCTCAAAATCACCATATCCTGTGCACCTCCAGTGCGGTCAACAAAAGTCGACTTCAGCACGAACTATTGCGTGCTCCTATGTTCAGTGTTAATAATGAGTGCACGCCTTTGAACGATAAGTGATGCTCCTTTCCTTGATTCTAAGCACCTTCAATTACTTGGTGAGAGCCTGACAAGTGATACTGGACAGACCTCACTAAAAGGCAAGAGAATCGATAGGCACGCGACGTGCTAACGAGTTGAGCTTATGTATGAATATAGGATAAGTAAGATGAAGGGGAGAGGGTCCGCGCTTATAAGCGGGTTATTTACTTCCGCCCTCACAAACCTGGTGGCCGCCTCTTCTGACAGTTTTCCTTCGCAAACTCCCATATGCCTGTCTCTTGAAATGATCATAGTTTTGCTGCTGCTTTACTCGCCATAACAAGAACGGGAAGGGACACAGTCAGTCCTGCATGCCGGCCGCGCAGCGTGACTTTGATGGTTCAGAAATGTGACGCCCATACATGACGCAACAAGTACCACGAGACTAAGTAACGATGTTGATCCCTTCTCTCCTCCAGCTAATTCTTTACTTCCTCACTCCGTTATTAAGATTCTTCTCATGGCCAAGATATTTAACACCAAAGAAAACTCTGCTGTCCATCCCAGAGGAGATCTTATGTGAAATCCTGCAATACTTGGATTGGAGAAGTGTGTTGGCAGTGAAATCGGTGTGTATTGGCCTTTCCATCTAGGACATCCTCCTTACGTGGTTAGACCTGCAGGCACATGCATGCAATTACAAAAACGCACTCGCTGTGGCGCTCGAGAGTTTCGGACCTCTCGTATACGTTGGGGGTACCCTTGCTCGAAGGACCCGTGGAAACATACGCCGCCGAAGAGCTGGAACAAATTGTGATTAAACGATCCCGAGTCCGGGAAAGATGGCGTCAACCAGACACATCTTCATTCCACTCGCGGGTGCTCGACCTTGATTCTAACACCTACGGAGATTTTCATCTTCTTCCGGGTGGGAGATGGTTACTTGATAATGTCGAGGGCTACGTTTACATTCTAGACCTGGATGTGCCTGAATCAACGCGACGTACTCTCTTTGATGTGCGGCAATATGACAGGTATGGTAAACAGGTGGATCCCCTTGGGAGTTCTGCAATTTGGGTGGATCCTTCAAAACCGTGGCTGTCCCTCCGGGTCGCCCTTCATAACATTGGAACGGCTCACGAACTTGGTAAGTTAAATTTTACTTTTCGGCCTTCTCCTGAACTTAGAATATGGCTGTAAGATTCAACTCGTATATGTATCTATCAACTCGAGTTGGCAGGTCGGGGCGCCAGTGCTACCTGGACAGCGAGCCCAATTGCTACTCTACAAAGCCCAGGCCATGCTAGGAGACAACTTAACCGACTAAAGCTATCAGAAGAATATGTCATTGAGCGATGTTTGGATTACCGACACGACGTTAAGACTTTCAAAGTCCACATTTTCCGCTATTCGGACACTTGTCCTCGACTACTTCAATGGAACTACCCTGCAGCAGCGGCAGTGAGTACGTTCAAAATAAATCGCTTCGTGATTCACAATAACCTTTCTCTCAGGTTTTTCCCCTGCCCGGCAATCAGCTGGCCGCTATCACTGAGACCCACGTCGAGATTTTCAACGTGGTGCAGTTCGGAACCAATGATTCGCGATTGGCCCCTGAACCGCTCTTCCGCCTTCCGTTGCACCCTACACCGCCTCTGAGAATATCTCGCGTCTTTACCAATGGTCGCTTCTCTTCTATCGTCACAGCACACCAAGGTGATGTCAATGTCATCCAAATACCGCATGGACCTGGAATGCGCCCAAATGTCAGGACTCTTCTTCATGACGTTGGTCCTGTTCGCTCCAGGACCTTGGGGCTTTCGCTCGCGGTTCTTCTGCGGAGTGACCATTCGATGGATTTCGTAACCTTTAACTTGTGGGATCAGGGCCGTCAGGTGGAATCTAGATCGCAGGTTCGATTTTTCGAGAGTGACGGATATCTACGTATGATGACATGTGATGAAGCATCTGGGCGCATTATCTTCCGCGATAATACATCGTACTCGATTTTACAGGTGTAGGAACACAGCAATTGGTCAATGCAACTAGTGTAGATAGGGCTTTCGGGCGGTGCGTAAGGACCATCTGATCAACACACATGACAAGATACAGAGGATGGAAACCCGGATGCGACAAGGACAAATAAGTGTTGCCGATATCCTGACCTGAGCCATTCCCGAAAGCGTGACACTCGCGATCCTGTGTTGGTCCCGATACCAGCAGTTACTTCGTTCCCAAACTTCGGGTTAATCACACTGGCACTTGCACGCTGAGCTTCGGAGTTGAACTTACGGTATTTGCTTTTTCTGCGACTAGACAAATGGGACATCGGCCCTCATGCCTCACACGTTTACAATCGATAGGAAGGGTCCATGAAAACAACCCATATACCTCGTCCCACAACACGCCCAACACGCGCCATCCGATAACAGACCATGTTCCTCTACCATGCATTTCGGGTACTGACCTTCTTGTTCCCGTGAACATAAGCGGAGTTATGGATGCCAAGTCAGTACTCCCCATCCACTCTACAATGTCCGAGTTCCAGTCTTCCGGTAATTTCGACAATCCATGTTGGGTCTATTGTCCTTCCACCAAACCAAACCGGCTGATCCAGTCCTTCTAGATGAATGCGACGTCAAATCGAAGGAAGAGCTCCGACGGGACTTTCCCAGCCGTAGCGACATCAGCCCAGGTATCATTAACATCAGTCCTCAGGCTCATGCTTCACCAAGCGCGGTTGTCGCTCATTATCAATTACAAGGCAAGCTCAGTCTCACTGAACAAGTTACGCAATTTTGGAGCACGGACTGGGAGTCGCTATCGTCCAAGCCAATAAGCACACTCCCAGGTGAAACCAAACGTCGAGATGAGAACAAGTCCAAGTCGATCAAGAAGCTCAGAGGTGACGCCTTCGAGAAACTTATGGCCAGCATTTCCGCTTGCATGCCTGTAGCAAGATTCAAAACAAAGGATGATCTCGACTATTGCTTGGAGGCCATCAAGACCTATATAGATCGACGAAATACTGGCGCCCTGGAGTTTGTCGAGCTCGTCCAAACAGCAGCTTTTGAAGAACTCCATATTCGAGTGAGAAGCACCCTATTTTCCATCCAAAACCTCATTCTCCCCCTTTCCTACATAGATACTCAGCTTTTCCAATGTCACGACCAAGGACAAAATAATGAGCCCAGCGGCCCTGGTCATTCACGAGTCTGGTGACGCGGAAGCCCTGCTTGCCTGGCTAGATTCGGACCCCCCCATATTTCGCCCTCGGTCACTCCAATTTCCGACATCTGCCCAATACGACGTGTTCAAGGGGCTAGTAGAACGCTTTCTCGTGTTTTTCCATCAATCGGTATGTGCCTCTTCGTGAGCTTCATCGTTGATCTCATAGCAGTACAGTCGGAACAGGTTGCGGTCTTAAAAGTCGCCGGCTACAACTTGTTACTCCAATATGTAAACCGAGACTTATGTTCCAGGTTCTACCCAGAGCTCAGTCTGTTTAACCTCTCTTCGGAAGAATCACCAGCTGAAGTGGTGGCGAGGGTGGCAGAGCAGAAGTATCGCTACTTTCTGACTGGCCGGGCGGATGGGTTTATTGTGACACTGACAGTCACGGTACCGGGCGATCCAAATAAGAGGGAGGCACTGGTAGATGCACAAGCCCAGGGGATGTTGTCGAAAATATGTAAGTGTTTCCTTCACAATAACCAGCTTGCGCCTGGACAGCAAAGGACTGGTGTTCCAGGTACCCGCACAACACCAAAATTCCAAGGTTTGATAGAAGAACTGAACGATATGGTCAATACGTTGGATTCTGTGGAAAGTGACTCGGAGGAGAGACTGTCATATGAAGTAGTTTTACTCGAGGTGAAGAGACTTGAGCTGAACGGTTAGTAACCATGAATTACAATTTCATGACCTAGCCTACCCGTATCTCACATCGTCTAGACCAATCGGCAAAAAATTCTGCCTCAAGGACCAACGGTCAAACGGCCGGCAATGAAGGCGCACAGAACTTTAACGCTGATCCGGGCTCCCCTACACGACTCACGCGACATCTTAAACAGATTATCAGCGAATGCGCGGCAGTGTCAGCCAAAATCTCTTTAAATGCCCGAAAAGCTTAGATGACTGATGGCTAGAATAGCAAAGAATATGGTCCCGACAAATGCCGCATCCTGAAATTTATCTTAACTGACGGCGATCACTGGCTTTATGGAATACTTAAGAACCCCCACATGGACATGGTTGAACGAGGCACTCTACGTGAAACTTTCTATATTACCCTTGATAACGGGAACCTTGAACGGATCAGCATGGTATTAAGGCTCCTCGCAGCGTGGGTGGGTAATGAATTGATACTCTTACCGTGTTCATGCTTAATATGATACCTCCAGATGGTGGTTCCAGGGAATGTTCTCCTCGAATTTTTCCAGCCGAATGATGGCGATGGAGGTCCTGCGTCTCACTAAACATCCGGATAGACTCCATCGGCTCCCGGAACACAGTACCCAGATCTCCGCACCTACTTCCTTTACGGCCTGTATACGTCTTGTCTTAAAAAGTGCAACGTCTAGTTTTCATAAGCATTCTCTGAAGAAAAATAGGAATGTAAGCTGAGGCTGTACCTTAGTCGAGAATCAGGTTCCCAAAGTGCAGGAAGCCGGGTCGCGTCTCGTGACTTAGGTGGCTCAGAAACTTGAATGTGACGCTGCGATGTGTCGCGACAGTAGTGACGTCGACCTTTTCTCTCCTCCAGCTAATTCTTCACTTCCTTACCCCATTGCTAAGGTTATTCCCATGGCCAAGGTATCTGACCTCAGGGAAGACCCTGCTGTCTATCCCAGAGGAGATCTTATGCGAAATCCTGCAATACTTGGATTGAAGAGGTGTGTTGGCAGTGAAATCAGTATATAGTGGCCTTTCCCCTAGGACATCCTTCTTACGTGGCTAGACCTGCGGGCACATGCATCCGGCTGCAAAAACGCACTCGCTGTGGCGCTCGAGAGTTTCGGACCTCTCGTATACGTTGGGGGTACCCTTACTCGAAGGTCCTGTGGAGGCGTACACCGCTGAAGAGCTAGAACAAATTGTGATTAAACGATCCCGAGTCCGGGAAAGATGGCGCCGACCAAACACATCTGCATTCCGCTCGCGGGCGCTCGACCTTGATCCTAACACACGCGGAGATTTTCATCTTCTTCCGGGTGGGAGATGGTAACTTGATAATGTCGAGGGCTATGTCTACATTCTAGACCTGGATGCGCCTGAATCAACGCGGCGTACTCTCTTTGATGTGCGGCAATATGACAGGTATGGTAAACAGGTGGACCCCCTTGGGGGTTCTGCAATTTGGGTGGATTCTTCGAAATCGTGGCTATCCGTCCAGGTTGCTCTTCATAACACTAAAACATCCCACAGACTTGGTGAGTTTCAACTTTGCTTTTTTGCCTCCTTCTGAACTCATAAAGCTATAGACTCGTATATGTATCTATCAGCTCGAGTTAGCAGGTCGGGGCGCCGGTGCTACATGGACAGCAAGCCCAATTGCTACTCTACAAAGCCCAGGCCATGCTTGGAGACAACTTAATCGACTAAAGCTCTCAAAAGAATGTGTCGTCGAACGATGTATGGATGACCGAGATGCGACTTTCAAAGCCCACATTTTCCGCTATTCGGATGCTTGTCCCCGACTATTTGTATGGAATTACCCCATAGCGGCGGCGGTAAGCATGTTCAAAATAAGTCGTTGCGTGATTCACAATAACATTTCTTTTGGGTTTTCCCCTGCCAGGCAATCAACTGGCTGCTATCACCGAGACTCACGTTGAGATTTTCAACGTGGCACAGTTCGAAACGCATGAGTTGCAGTCGACCCCTGAACCGCTCTTCCGCCTTGCGTTGCACCCCGAACCGCCTCTAAGGATATCTCGTGTCTTTATTAATGATCGTTTCTCCTCTATCGTCACGGCACACCAGGGTGATATCAACGTCATCCAAATACTCCATGAACCTGGAATCCCGCCAAGGATCAAGAATCTTTCTCATGACGTTCTTCCCGTTTACTCCGGGAGCTTGGGGCTCTCACTTGCGGTTCTTCTGCGAAGCGACAATTCGATGAATTTCGTGACGTTTAACTGGTGGGAGAAGGAGCTTCAGGTAGAATCTAGAACACAAGTTCGATTTTTCGAGAGCGACGGGTACCTACGTATCGTGGTACAGTGTAATGAAGCATCTGGGCGCATTATCTTCCGCGATAGTATGTCATACTCTGTCTTACAGGTGTAGGAGCATGGCAATTGGTAAATGGAACGGGCATGGACATGGCTTCGGGACGGTGCATGGGGTTTATCTTACCCAAATACCTAGTCAAAATGCGGAGTACGGGAACCTGGATGCGACGAAGACATAAGTGCTGCCAATATCCTGACTTGAGTCATTGCGGAGGACATGACACTCGCAATCCTGCCTTGGTCCCAGTTTGAGCAGTCACTTTGTTCTCAAATTTCTGATCGATAACTTTACTACCGCACACTAACCATTGATAGGCCCCGTTGTCCGGCTCCCAGACTACAGTACCCGAGATCTCCACACCTGCTTCACTTTACGCTCTGTATACCTACTGTATAACAAATGCATTGTAGAGAGCTTTTCTCACGGCGCTTTTGTTTCTCTTGCTAACAAGCCGCAGACCTCTTGATCCACATTACTGGCTTAAAAAAAGGCTCCGCCTCCCAGTCCACGGCTGTAAGGACGTGGTCATTTGCTTTTGACCTCATAAACCTGGTCGCCGCCTCCTCTGCACATCAGTTTACCTTCCCGGGCTCTCATGAGTGTATCTTTTAAATGGCCATAGGTTTGCTGCCGTTTTACCCGACATAACTAGAGCGGGAGTATGAAATGGGATACTTGGGGACGAGGTCGGTCCGGTAGTGACAATTTTCGAGACAATGGCATCGGAACCGACCAGATAACGGCGTGTTCAACCGTTATCAGTTACTTCACCCCGAGCGCTGGACCGTCAGTCGCCGTTAGCTGCGGCCATCCTGATGTATTGGGTGTGTTATAAGTATAAGACACAGACATAATAATCTAATAATCTAAAGTAGAAATGGCTAAGCGCGATGCGATATGTGATGCCGCGTCATATCTGAGACACCAGGCCTGCCTGTAATGCGTTCCGATATCAGTAGTATTTGATATGCTCGCTGCCAGAATGTTCATAAGTAAATGATACAGAGTGGAATTACATTTGATCATGCCAGCAAGCCCAACCACGCCCTCGATTGGATCATTACAAACACACCGGAGTGAATACTGCACATTGAGCCCAACCCGCAGTGAGTATGCAACTAGTATACCAATTGTCTCATTGCCTGGGAAAAGCCAACCGCGCTCCCACTCCGTCCATCCCAATATATACTGGCTATCCAGTGGACGAGACGTCAGCTCCAGAAGAAATCCCACGGTCGCAATTGACTGTGATGGATGGCGTTTCTGCGAGTGCGAATGTCCCTCTCAGTGACACAGACATGTCTTACACTAACGAGGACTGCACGGCGTATTCGTACTTGCCTGGAATTGAACAATTTTATTACTGACTACACTAGAAACCAATTGCTTTACTACGATATCCTTAGTTCAGTCGCCTGACCCAGGGACTCTCGGCCTTGGACCGTGTTATCAGTAACGTTAACCCCCCTTTCTTATTCGCTTCCGAAGCCATTGTCCCGAAAATTGATCATACCCGAGGTCGGTCCTAGTCTGAAGATCTGACGTTGCGCCACATGCCCTAGGCCGTTCAGGCCGTTCAGGAATGAAAGCTGTCATATACATGACGCGACAGTAGCGGTGCTGTCCTCTCTCCTTCTCCAGTTGATGAGTCCGTCTTCCTGCTGAGACAGTGGAGGGACCGGGCGGGATCTAAGTTTGATGGGGGTTTTGGATAGGCACTTGGTCACACTTTGAGAGCCGCCACAGAGTAGCAAACGGGTCACCCTTTTAGAGACAGGTAGTGTACAGGCGAGCATGTCTCGTAGAAAACCTATCTTCAAACACCAAGTCGGGTTCCAAACACTTGACCTATAACAGTACCGCATTAAACATTCCGCTCGCGAACACTCAAGCGCTCAACCTTGGCCCTAGTATGCTCAGGGCGGGGGAGATCGATGCTCACATTTACGTCATCGATCTGGGTGCTCCTTGACGCAAGGCAATGCGACGAGTATGGGGAGAGTGCAGACCCTCCTAGAGTACGGATAGATTCTTCCAAACCACGGCTATGGGTCCTTCCGGGCACTGTTCACAATATTGAAGCAACGCATAAGCTTGGTAAGCTTTTGATGTTGTCTTGTCCTCATTGAACTCCTGATACCGCTGTAGACTTGATTCGTCTATGTATCTGTCAGCTTGGCCTGACGGGTCCTGGTGCTATTTGGACCGCAAAGCTAAATCCTTGCTCTACACGCAACCCTGGTCCTGCTAGGCAGGATTTGCCATCAAATAAATATACAAAGCTTTCCTCAGGACTTTTTCCCCGCCCATTCCAACCTGAGAGGCCTTGGGCTCTTGTTCTACGAAGCGACTATTTGGTGGATTTTGTCATTTAGAATGATGAGAGAGGAAAATCCTGAGGTGACGGCATACGACATGCCTCACTTTCCGCAACACAATGCTTACGTGCGATTTTACAGGTACAAGGACGTGATCGTAAACTTTAGCTCGCGCATACGGTCAAGCCTGCCATAATACTCCCAGTACATAGTCAGCCTTTTCGTGCTTATCCTCTCTTATTACCCATACCATGTCATACCTCATAGCCCGAACACGAGACAGAATTGCTATGGGTTATGACAGAGTCGATTTCCGAACGATGAAGTATTACTACACCATTATGGGGATCTGCTCCTGGAGCTATGTAAGTACGCGCACCAGGAACGACCTGGAACGACGCAAAAGAACAAAACGTACACACGGCTATGGTCCTTACCCGCTCACGTGTCCAAACGCGGTCTAATTTGATTAGTGTCAATTTGAAACGCAATAATTTTTGTAGTGCTGCCTGCACACGACATTACTACTTCAGATTATTCTTCCGTTGACCCTGTACACGACGCATCAACTTTACTTACACTTATAGGGTGCCAACCATGTCTTTGCCACAGGTGATGGAGACCCCGTCCACTACATCCACGTCCCCATCTTCGGTTGTGGCTGCCACTGCGATTCAAGATATGGCAAGTACCAGTGTTGTTGATGAACGACGTGAGGGGTTGGTTCTGAAGGCGAGGGAGAGAGGAGAGAGGATCAGGCAGAATCATATCAAGGCGGAGGAATACGCGCAGTCGGTATGTTTTATTCATATTTCTCAGAAAAAGACACCAAATGACAGGGTTCCTCCAGGGAAACGAGTTGTTCGAAAAAGAAAACTACCTCCAAGCATCATATTTCTATTCGGACGCTGTCAGACTATGGAACACGAATGTCGATCTCTACGTCAAACTCGCGGAGGCGTATGTCAAAGCCCAGCAGTGAGTTCTTTTCACATCACCTTGCGTTGATCTCACCATCTGCGTTGGCATAGGTATGAGCAAGCAGCGTTCATTGCCACGCGGGCTCTAACGATGAATCCCAAACTCATCGAAGCACGGTATCAACGTGGACTCGCACGACTGGAGCAACGACTCCTCAAAGCCGCACAAATTGATTTTAGTACCATCCTTGAACATTGTCCTTCTCACACCCTTGCTTCCGCCGCACTTGAAAAAGTCGACGAGTACCTCTCGTCTAGCAAGAAGCTGGGAACACACAGTCTTGGAAAGGATCCGGTGGAGGATACAACATTGGATCTTGATTTTTCGTTTCCGAGGTATGAAGAGGTAGAGGTGGATCTTGCAGAATTGTCCGAGTCGGAGGAGTGTGCGCATGTTGGGAATCGGGTGCCTTGTAGGTATTATAATCGGAAGGAAGGTGGATGTCAAAGGGGGCTTGAGTGCGGCTTTATGCATGCACCCGATGAAAGGAGTGTACGAGATAACCTGTGAGTGGTTTGTATTGTGATAGGAGTGGGAGGTGCTGATGGGTAGATTAGAGGGCGGAATGTCTGTGTATATCTGCTGCTTGGATCCTGTAGGTTTGGCGACAAGTGCGTATACTCGCACGACAAGGAGTGGTTGGCTACGAAGGGCTGGTGGAACGAGGGAAGGCAGACGGAGCGAATGAGGAAACTGGTAGCCCTGGCGGAGAAGAATGCCAAGGAACAGCGAGAGCTTGAACGACACCTACAGCAAACTCAAACTCAAGGTTCCATGTACGATAGGGGGAAGAGGTCGGTAGTTAAGAGACCGACGACGAATAGCGAAACCGGAAAAAGGCCTCACCGATTTACCAGAAAGGCGCGGGGCAGAACCCGGCCTTCGGAGATGCAGTTCGGGTTTAGCGAAGGGGAAGTGGAAGAGCTGCTTTGTCAGGGAGTTAAGCCGTGGGACGATGATGCATGGGTAAGTGTCCGCTTCTCTACGTAACAAGTCGGGACTGAAGGGATGGTAACTTGTCTACATAGGATGTTATGCACGCGCTTTCGTACATGTAATTCATTTAGTGTACTATAATTAGATATCCACGTGACGTCACAAACGCTTAATTGAAAAACGGCTAGGCGCTCTGCTACATCCTATGGCCTCCCACAAACATCACCTCTCCTTCACAGACCACCTTGCCCTCTACCTTCCTCATTCCCTGCGTCCTGCACTACCTAGAGACCTCAGGCCGCCTCCGCCGCCGGTCGAAGACCCATGTACTCCACCGCCTACACCAGAGCGGCATGGATCTCGCGAACGGACGAGTGGGGATGAGGAGGAGCCGGGTACAGCCACCGCATCCATCCATGACCCCGTCTCGGACCAGCCCAAGGACGAAGAGTGCAAATCAACAGTCAGAGACACTCGGTCCAAGCGCAAATCTCGTGAGGGGTATCATGTTTCGCTCATACTCACCAACTCTGGAAGTGTCGCTCGTGACCACCTAGCTTCCGAACGGACTTTTCTCGCCTATGTTCGCACCAGTCTTGCGCTGGCGTCCACGGGTGTGGGTGAGCATCCGCCTGACCACTTGGAGGTTTTCTGCGTTTTTGACACTTGTTGCGCGAAGCATTGGTCCAGTTGTTCACTATAGCGGATGTCACTGGCACATGGCCTCCCGGATCTTCTGAACAAACCATCATGCGCCATTTTGCAACGCCCCTAGGCTCGGCTTTGATCATGCTTGCGCTTGTCGTCCTCTGCCTTGGTGGGCATTATTTATGTGTTATTTCCAGAGGTGCTTTGGCTGATATTACACAGGCTGTTTGCGCTATTTTGCAATACAGACTGCCCTCACACGAGGCGTCTTCCCGGCGGCACGGATGACGGTAATATTTGTGGTAGTGGCGCTTTCGGTGTTAACAGGAATAGTCTTTGGCGTCCTTATAAGGTAGCATTCATGCGCAAACCAGGTTATCACCTGACCTGTGACCCAGTGTGACCTTACGCGCACACCACTAATTGGTAATCTCACATCGGCGAATCGACGTGTCATGCGAGAGAATAAAGCATGCGAGAGACTACAAATAAGTACAATACTATATAGAATCACTTCAGTAACAAATCTGGTGACATTTCATGAAGGATAGAGTCAGGAATAGTCCGATGACCCCTATATTTTCGTGCTGCCCAGGCTGCCTGGTGAGCATTCAGTTATTTTGAATAGGCATCTGTAAATCGCAAGGCACGGATTGCAAACCTAGAGTAAATTTGACTCAGAAACTGTGCACAGCTAGATTTCGTAGACTTACCTTCTCATTGACTCGAGGGGGATATTACCTAAGACACTGATGACATTTCTCTCAATTCATGAGTTTCCGTTTTTCTCGTTTGTTCGAGGCCTTGAATGAATTATCTTTGAATCGTTTGAGATTTCTAAGCCTAAGAGGCTTTTGTGGCATCTTGAAGGGGTTGTGTCGAATGCTTAATGAGCGCGTCGACGCGTTTTGATGCCTAAAATATGACTAAATTGCAATCTCTGCCATAACGCGGGCAGTTTTTGCAAAAACAGCTCCGAGGGATTTCTCATTTTGGATGTATCTATTAACCCTCGGGCAGCTTTTTGCGCCAGATGCTCTCAAAAAAGTGTAGATTCCGTTTTTTCGTACAACCTGATTTTGTCACGCTTGTACCACGTGATCACATCGTGTGCGCATGAATGCTACCTTAAGAGGGCGACGAAGAACATAGATCACGTGTTTTTCATAGATTATCCCCATACTTTATGTCGCCAGATACCACTTCTCCTATAGATTCTTATCCACATCCCTACGGCCCCTCGACACCATGGCCATACCAACCCGCCGATGTTGGCGTCGACCCTAACTTGAATGCAACACCTGGTTGGGCCGATACGTCTATGCCGTCTGGCCCTGACCACTACCCCCCATTCATCCCACCAGACACGCCAGATTACGTCTATGACCATGAACTGAATCAGGACGAGAACGGAGATGCGAATTATTGGGGAGAGTATTCGTCTTATGAGGACGATCCTACTCTCACCCCCTCGACCTCGCGAGGCAATGGCCCGCACTCATTCGACTCCCCCGTCCTCGTCTCACCCGAGCGAGCGTCCGACTATGCCAAAATGTCCATGTCATCTGCGACCCCACCGCCTTCCAACGCCTCTGTAACAACATATATGAGCCGTTTTGTAAAACTTGTCAAGAAGATACATGAGCTGCCGTGGGTAGCCAAGGACCGTGCGACGGTCGACTATTACCCGGACAATGGCAAGCGAAGCGGAAAGAAGGGACGTGGAAAGGATCCAGATGATCTCTACGACCGACGGAACATGCATGTTACGGCTGTGTCGTGGAAAAGCAAGGAATATATCGCCTGGCGTCAGTCACATTATGGACATCTCGCAGGGTCTAGTGGGTCAGCATCTGTGGGAGCGTCTTCACCATACAATAGCCTCGGCGGTACGACGATGAGCCCGGATTCAGAAGCCGGAATAATAGAGCCATTCCCGTTTACGAGCACCGATAATGGTCATATACACAGTTAAATAGCAGCAATATACACGTGTGATTATTCTTGTCCTCTCCTATACCCACCCCACTACTATTGCCACCACCACCCCCACTACCACCACCGCCCCACCTCATGAGTCTCTGCGACCGTTGCAGGGGTACCCTCGACAAGCAAAAGGAAATACCGTTCAAGTCTCCCACAGATGAGATTGTCTATATCCAGAGCCAGGTCCGCCGTGTCGAGCAGGAAATCGAACGCCTGACCGCACAGAGGGTGCACTTGCAACGTAAACTCAACACTATCGCTGCATCTACTGTCTCTCTCCCATACGAAATCATATCCACCATATTCCAGCATGCTTGTCCTTCCCTCGATGTCGGCAGCACCCAGGAAACAACCGACACCCCATCCAAAGACGGTGGCATCACTTACCCCACACTCCCTTTCAAACTCGCTGCCGTGTGTTCCCAGTGGCGCGATATCGCGTTGTCTACCCCACAACTCTGGACTTCTGTCGCCTTTACGCTATATCAGAGCAGAGCGGCGTCGAATGCAGCTGCACTCGAGACGTTCTTCCAGAGATCAGGCTCCTGTGAAGTGACTGTCTCTCTGATCTTTGCGAGTGGGGACGAGGGAAGGGACAGACTCGAGAACGATACCCCACCTTCGCAGGAGGTTCTCAAAGTGTTCGTGGCGAATTCAAAGCGATGGGGGACACTCAAGATCGATGGACTCCCACCCGAATGGATACCTGCACTCCGCGCAGCCAGACACTGTACCCCAGAAATCCGGCAGTTGTGGTTGTGTCCGTATGACAACAGCCGAGAGCAACAGATGGTGGATATCTTTGCGGACGCCCCGGAATTGAGGAGGGTGACGCTGGATAATACTTTCTTGTCGGCAATCACGCTTCCTTGGACCGGCCTTACGCATCTCAAGGTGTCATGGGTGTCCATTGACGAATGTGCGGAGATGTTGCGACGCTGCCCGAGTCTCCTCGAATGCGATTTCCAACGCATCCTCTCCAACGCCGAATTCCACACCCTCCCACAGCCAGGCGAACACCCACCGATCGTGTTGAAGGATTTACACACGCTCAAGTGGTCGTATGCAGGCGATGCGTGGGAGTTTCAGCTGTTTGAGAGGATTCACTTCCCTGCACTCAAGTATTTGAAGATGAAGCTGCGGTATGATCTTACGCATTTTCAGACGATTCAGGGGATATTGGCAAAGGTCCTCGGGGAGACGTCGCCGGGGGTGGAGAGGATTGATTTCGATTTGGGGTGTCCGTGGACGAATGTGTATGAGATTCTGAGGGGGGTGCCGAGGGTGAAGGAGGTGAGGCTCGTGGATGAGCATGACCCCGAGTTTGTGAGGGGGTTGATGGGTGCTCTCGTCCCACCAAGCCCTTCTTCGGCGATGGAGAATAATCTGGGTGGGACTGGTGGAGAAAAGGACAAGGATGGCGTGTTTTTGCCCGAACTCAGGTCGCTGGAATTCCAGGGGAATAATCCGACCGACTTTAGTTTTCCGAAGCTCGTCGTTGAACAGCTCAAGAGGCGATGGGACCTGGATACATTCGAGTTGTATGCAATCGAGGTTTCCCAGTCTGCGTCGAATAACGGGAGCGATAAAAACTCGACTGATCGAGGCGGGGGTAAGCGCAAGCGCGCGAGGCTGGAAAACGTGAATCTGGAGCTGACTTCAGAGGTGTATGTTGATGGGCTTGCGGCCCAAGGAGGGGTGGTGAAAGATGGACTCAAAGAACTGCTCAAGTTTGGGATGAAGGTGAGGATTGTGAATGGATTCGACGGAAAGACCTGGCTATGACATTGCTATCTTGTTATTTGTTGTACTTTTAACCTGCTTGTATTCTAGGTAGATAGAATTTTGGAGAACTTTGAAATAATCCGGATAAATGATGTCCAATCTGACTCCTGGGCTCCTCATAAGCGTGACAAATTACGTGACTGTCGTCACACCTATCGTTACTCATCGTCGCCCACGTCCTGCTCGTCATCCCTGGCGTTCTCGACGTACACTTACTCACCGTCCACGACGACACCCACTGAAAGGAACACACTACAACAGGCTATAACCAGGCACTCCCTATACCTAATTTCATACTAATCGACCCCGGTACGATCCTTGCCCAACATCCGACCAATCTCTCCCATATTCCCGTCAAGCCGCTTACCCCTCAATGGGTCAAAGCTACTCTCGCAACCGAGATCCACAACAGCCATCCCAACCTCAACAGCCAGACTCACAGGGCCTACAACAACCTCAGGATGCATCTCTCAACACAGCACCCCACGATACGCATAGCGGGGCGCAGGTTCCACAGCCACAGCCCTCTGCGCCCACTACTCCAACTACGTCTGCACCTTCACCTGCGGTTGAGCTAGGGTTGGATGCGGAGGCAAATTTGGGCAATGATCGACCGAGTCCGAGGACGCTCAATCGGTCGTCTGTCCGCAGGAGTTTGATGAACCTAGTCAAGCCGGCTGTGACCATGCGGAAGAGTCGTAATCGGGTGGACAGCACTGCGAGTGGCGTCAGTGCCACTGCGAATGGTGGTGCTGGTGCTCCTGGTGAAAAGAAACTCAAGTCTTGGAGGAATTCGAGACGGTGGTCAAAGGCACGGTCAGAGGATGAAGCTGAACAGCCTGTTGCTGGTTCTTCTACCTCTGCTGGTGAAGCTGTTGGTGTGACTGGGGTCGCACCTGCTGCTGCGACTGCGACTGCGACTGCGACTACGTCTGTGCCTACACCCATACCAGAGGAGACCGAGAAAGGCAAGGAAAGGGAAGGCGAACCCGAACAATCTGCCACAATTGGCGGGTTAGAGTCAGACGTACGAAACCAGCGTAGTCAACGCCGTGCATCGGTGCTGGGCTCCCAGTCTCCCGGACCGGTGCCCAATACTAGCAATCTAGACCCCAGGCGGGTAGAACATCCCGTCACAACATCATCACAAGCGCCTGCTCATATGCAAACCCAACCACACGCCCAGACTCAGGCTATACCCATCCCGGTTATCCATCAATCTACATGCGCGCCTGAACCCGAACCCTCTTTTGCAACTACGACGACCATGAACCGTTCAGAGGACTCTGGGTCGACGCCGACACGCCCTCGTTCTGTTTCTACGGATCCACGTACCCCCGCCACTCAAGGCACATCAGGTCTCCATCTCGATCAACAAGGCCCGGCGCTTGGATTGGGTGGATTGATGCAAGGCGAAGCTTACAGAGATGAGCGCCGATCACAACGACCCCCACAGCCAACTGTGCCTCCACCACCGCCGCCTCCATCCCAACCCCAACAGACGCCGACACACCCTGCGACTCGGCAGTTCCCTCCTCCCGGTACCCTTGTCGTTGTTCAGGGTATCGTACATACTACGGATGTCTCGCGGTCAAACACCTCTACTAATGCCAATTCTAATGGTAATTCCGGATCGGAGCATAGCGAAAATAGTACCGGTACAACTATGAACGGAACTCGTGCAGGTGCACAGTCACACCCAAGCCGTACTGTGTCGTCTGACTCGTCTGGTTCGAGGAACAGGCTCTCTACCCTTCTGGGGCGGACTGGGGGTGGATCTAGGCCTGCCAGTCGAATGGATGATCAAGCTGCGGGGAGTGGAGAGGACGTGGGTGTTGTGGAGCAGGACAGGGGTGTGGCAGGTGGTGGTGAGGTAGGACGTGGTGAGGAAACCTCGACTTCTGCTTCGCAAGAGCAATCGCAACGACGTCAGCAGCGAGATCAACAACAGCCAGAACGTTCGACTTCAACAATATCGTCCAGTAGCATTGACGTTCTTGGGACATTACTTAGGTTCGTACCACCCTTTCCACTTTTATTAATCATTTCACGATGGACTGACGTATGTTGTAGTGTTGCAGCTGCGGCCACGGCGGCTTCTCTGCTCACAGGTTCGTCAGAGCCAATCCTCTCCTCCGGCCTCGCACCTCCGACATTGGACTCAACAAATTCTTCTCCTTCTCCCTCTTCCTCTCCTTTTGCTTCTCCGCCACATTCCGCTTCTTCCGCTCCTTCTACTTCTTCCGGTCTCCCCACTTCCTCCACTTCTTCCACTTCCTCTACTTCTTCCACTTCCTCTACTTCTTCCACTTCGAACTCGACTTTACCCACTCCTTTTGTTTCTTCTTCTTCTCCTTCCCCACGACCAACAGGCATCAGTGATATGTCACCGGCCGGGCGCGCGGAACGTATGCGGCAGGCGTGGGGTACGATTCGGGAACGATTGGGTCTGCGTGCAAATCCGCCTTCGACCTCGTCAACTTTTTCTTCCCCCGCCCCGTCCTCGTCCTCGTCCTCGTCTTCGTCACCAGCATCGAATGGTACGGGTGCTACTGGTGGGAGGGAGAGAGATAGGGAACGCAACCCGATGTTGACAGATACTAGAGAGCAGATGTTGGCGGAGATGGCTCGGGCATTCAATATTGGCCTTGGGTTAGGTCCGAATGCGAGCACGGGTGCTGAGGAACGGAGCGAGGAGGGGCAGAGGAGGAGTGGTGAGGGTGAGAGGCGGGCTGAAGGTACTGGTGATGGTGGGAGTGAGAGACCAAGTGGAGGAGATTTGCCGCCTGAAGGCAGTTTTGAGAGGTTCTTGGTGGAGTTGCAGACGGATTTGAGGGTGGCTTTAACGCAAGAACGAGAAGAGCGAGGTAATGATGCTGAGGATGCGACTGAGAGGAATGAAGAGAACGAAAGGCGTGATGTAGAGCGGGAGGCCCCCCCAAGTGCCAGTGTCGACAGGCAGCAGTCTGCATCTACGCCTAGGTCGCTGGTGCCCACTGAGCCTGCGGACAGTGATGAAGACTCGGACATACCCCCGTTGCAAGATCCCAGCAACTCAGACACGGAGGACGAAGGATCGGATGAGTCTGTTGAAGACGGTGAGTAACTTCTTCCTTTGCCTTATTTATGTCTGTGCTCATTGTGGGTGAAGATTTTTCATCTGCAACTACATCCCCTTTGCCGGCACCTTCGGAAGAAGCGCCTCGCACGCAATCGACCCCTGAATCTCATACACAACCTGCTAATGATAGAAGCTCGTCAACGGGTCTAGACGCATCCGGGAGGATCAATTGGTGGAGATTGTATCGCTTCCCCCCTGTCACGTCCGCTCGGTCCCCTATACCAGAGGGCATCACGGCATCTGCACCAAGACCAACCACAACGGCGGCTTCACCCTTTACACCATCCGTACCAGCCAACACATCTACCCTCAGTGAAACATCACCTGCGCTTTCCAGCAATTCCCCCAACTCCTTTGCCCCTACTTCTCCGTCAAACCCCACGTCTTCATCACCCGCTACCCACGAACCCGCTCAAAACGCATCTGCAAATGCCAGCAATAATAACGGTAATGGGAACTCGGTGATCCCTGTTATTATTGTTGGATTGCAATCTGTGAATGCGCCAAATTGGCGACCTATGATGCCTATGGATGAGATGGAGGGCGCTGACTTGTTCGAAGAGGATCATCATCATCACCACCATCATCACCCCCACCATCACCACCACCACCATCATCACCACCCGATGAGGAACAGGACCATGATGGAAATGGATGAGGATGATGAAGATGATGACGCCTTCTTTGGCGGTTTCGGTCCGTCTATGCAGGCAAGACAGGAGAGGAGGCGAGGATGGCCCAATCGTGCTGCTAGTGCGCTGAGGAATCTTCGATCCGCTGGTGGCACTGATGGAAACAGAAGAAGCCAGAGCCTTGGTGCGGAAGGAGGCAGTCAGGAGGCGCGACGTCAACACCAACAGCTACCCGCTATGATGGGAGGCCCGGGATCGAGGACGTTCTTGATCTATGTTATCGGCGGTAAGTATTCAATATATGTCCGTTGGTGTGATCGTGCAGATGCTGACTTGTTCTTGTAGGATATTACCCACCGGATCATAGCATTGTCACCGGAGGCCCAGATAACCTGGAGTCTTTTGAGGCATTGTTGTAAGTCGCTTGTCGTTGCTCTGCTTGGGAACATATATCTGACGTAGTCGTTTAGGGAGCTTGTTGAGTTGCTGGGCAACGCCAAGGCGGCCACTGCAACAAAGGAGGATATTGAAAAATCGGGATTGGAAGTGATTAAAAAGACGAAGTTGGAGGAGTACGAACGGCAGAACAAGGTTGCGTCGAACTGCATAGAAAGGGTACGTTCTCATCAGGAAGGCGTAAGCATGGTCACTGACGGTACCACAGTGCTTAATTTGTCTGGATGATTATGAGGAGCAAGATGAGATTCGTGTTATGGGGTGTCGACATGCGTTCCACAGGGGATGTGTAGACAAGTGGCTGCAGACGGGGAAAAACAACTGTCCTGCTTGCCGGTCGAGGGGAGTATCGACAGAGGGACCTTCATCGCCTCAGACTGTCTCTTAAAATGCGATTTTGTTACTGTACATACGATTGTTTTCTCTGTAGGACTAATGGAATGTATTTTAGAGCCATGTGAAAATGTGAATATTTGTTGATGTCCGTCGTCGGCCTCTTCCGTCCTTTTCTCCCGACCACTACTACCATGAGACCCTCCCCCGCCCGTCTGCTCAACATCCTCGTCCCTGTCAAGCGGTGTGTAACCCCCTCGTCGTCCCGAACGTGTCGTTAAAGTCGTGCGCAGCGCAGTGGACTTTGCGGTCAAGATCCGGGTTAATCCACAGCAGACCGGCATTGACACCAATGTCAAGCATTCTATGGTACATCCCCAAACTCCATCTTTCTGTTCTTCTCCAGCTCATTCATACCTCCGAAATGCTATTATAGAACCCGTTTGACGAGATTGGTGTGTTCTCTCCGTTGGGTATACACACACTACATTGAAATGCTGCTCTAGCCGTCGAGGAGGCCGTCCGCCTTCGTGAACGCCTCAAAGACGAAATCAAGTCAATAAAAGCCATCACTATTGGTCCCCCGAAATCCGTAGATACCCTCCGCACCGCCCTCGCCATGGGCGCAGACTCTGCCATCCATGTCGAAATTCCCGAGTCGGCACCCACACCCGAACCTCTCGCAGTCGCGAAAACGCTCAAAGCAGTCATAGAGAAGGAGAAGGGAAAAAACGGCGGTGTCGACTTGGTAATTCTGGGCAAGCAGGCGATCGACGACGATCTTGGGTTGACTGGGCAGATGCTTGCGGGGTTGCTTGGATGGAGCCAAGCAACGTTTGCGAGCAAGGTTGATCTGGATGTTGCGAAGAAGGAAGCGACCGTGGTTAGGGAAATCGATGGTGGTGGTGAAGAAGTTAGGTGCCGGTTGCCCTTGGTTGTGACTACCGACCTTCGGTGCGCTTCACAACACCTTGCTTGGACTGGAACGCGAAAACTAACGCATTCCTGTTCTCTTCGTAGTTTGAACGGTGAATCCTCCCCTTACCTTCTGAGGATACTTGGGTGCTAACCTATTGCACAGAACCCCGCTACGCTTCACTGCCCAACATCATGAAGGCCAAGAAGAAGCCTGTAGAAAAACTGAAACCATCCGACCTCGGTGTTGATTTGACACCTGTGCTCGAGACTCTCAAGGTGACAGAACCTCCCCAGCGCGTTGGCGGTGGCAAAGTCGAGTCCGTTGACGAGCTCGTGGCAAAACTGAAAGAGGCAGGCATCGCCGCCGTTTAATCGAGGACTCATTGCCAGACTGTCGCACTAGCATATTAATAGGTGTCGAATAAATTTATTAACCTGGTTTCTTGTCTGACATTTGCACAAACCGAGTCCATTAGCTTCGGAGTACGGCGACCATACTCGTGGATATCCTTGGGCACCTCGCTTAATGTCTGTCATCGCCATTTACCTTCCTTTCTATTCAGGGCTCCTGTTCTCTCCTAATCTTCCTTAATCCTTCATCCATTCCGTACACCATCATGACCGCCCTGACGGCTGAATATGCTAGCGTCCACGTTCATAAAGGGCTGTACTATTTTCCTTGCCAAAAGCTACCATGAGCAGGAGCGTCTTCAAGTTGACTCGGTTGCCCACAGAGCTATGGCGGTACATCCTTTCACTCGTCGCCAGCAAAAACGACCTCCGACACCTCTGTCTCACGTCCAAAAAATTCCTTCCCGAGTCTCGACGGTTACTCTATCGAAATATCCAGTTGAAGGGCACGAGGGGCATTTCGCTTTGGATAGAGACCATCCTCTCATCCGACATTCATACTGCTCTTGTTTTCACCCTCGCACTCCCGTCACGCGCAAGACTGTCTGGCTATTACGAGCACGCACTCGCAAGGTGTCTGGCAGCGCTACCTCACCTCGTAGAGTTGAGTATCAGTCATAGTATGACTGTCTACTCCGATTCAAGCCTAACATACCTTGTTCCAAAAATGTTAGAAGGGTGTTCCAAAAACCTTCGGACATTCCGAAACGAGCTCGAGGATATAAACCTCAATCAAGCCCTATTCGAGCCTTCTGGTTTCTTTAAAGCCCACCCAAGCATTGACAGGATATATATCGCGAGCACGAAAGTGCACAATACACTACCATCATACTATGACGGAGAAATGCCTTCCAATATACTCCCCGGACTCAAAACGCTTCACATCGAAAATGTAGACATTCTCCAGGCGTTCCGAACAAAGCCGATCCAGCGTTTACGTATCGGAAGGGTCACCCTAACAGAGAAGCGTATCGAGGAGGCCATTGCGGCGCTAAAACCATTCCGGGAGACCCTCACTTCGTTTTGTGTTGGGTTATATGACAGCACTGGTATCTTAGTGAATGATCAGCCATCCAGCATAACGAGCTTTGCCGAGCAGTTAGTTATTTGCCTACCGAATCTGGTGCACCTCTCCGTCTTTGGGGATGTCACACAGGTATGTTATGCTATTGCTCTGGATCGATCCCTCGGTACTCATTCACAGACACTCAGCACCCAGACTCGGAATCAGAACCGAACATGGCTTCCCTTCTGACGCCACTGCACACCCTTCCAAATTTACAATCCCTCGTCTTTGTAATCTCCCAACCAACACACAGACAACACGGTGCATACGCATGTCTCTCCACCCCAGAATCAAACAGAGCACTTAGCAGAAAGTTCTTCGACGTTTGTGAGAGGCTAAGGAGGATTTCGCTTGGTTGCCCTTCTGGGAAATGTTATTTGCAGGGGTTCGCTTCTGGTGTGCGTGGCCAGGAAGTAATATGTTACGCGAGAGGTCGTAAGTATGGTGATGTAGTTGAATGTAGGGGCGAAGACGCTTTGCATGATGAATCTTGGGCTTTGGCGTAACGCTCTCTCGGTGGCTTATATCTTCAGACTGCCATAGAACAAGATTTCTTAGAACATACTCCCCACTCATATGTCGTATTGATAATTCGCGTCTGGCTATCGGATCCATAAACAACCCCAAACTGAGTGATGTTCGGGGGAATAAAGAATTGATAATGTCCGAAGACAGTGGAACACCCGCTCGACCTCCCAGGTCCTAAGCTGAGAAAGATTTACCAATTCTCCCGCGAAGGCTCCTGTCAAGGATCGTCCAAGGACCCCGGAGAATAGCGAAGTACTCAACATCTACCCTTTACTTGTTCGGGACTGGCGAATCAGCTGACGGTGGAGGAACGTCTTAGAATTCTTGAGACCCCCTTTCCAAACAAGTTCCTTCGGTGATCCTGGATCCCATGAGCGAAGGCTAGAACGTTCACGTCTACCTGAAGGCCTGAAGGAAGAAACCTTGAGTTTATCAGACACCAAAAGGAAAGCCCGGCTGTCAATATTGTTTTCCTGACCGAGTCAAAAATAAATTTCGAATGGTATTCTATAAATATTCACGCCCTGAATCACACTCGTGACACAACCCATATATTCGCGTACCATGTTTTGATTACCAAAATCCGAAACAGCAAAGAAAGAACCCCAAAACTCAGCGACTTGATTGAGGTCGAGTCGGGCAAATCTAGTGGATCACGCCAAGTCTGTTGGACCGAGATCACTTCATCCCTCGGCACAAACAACACTCTTGGCGGGAAGAAGAAAGGAGACTTGGAACATCCCACAACGTCCCATTCGTGCAATCGTAATGCACGAACGTAAGCTCACCGCTGACCCACTCATGTGAACAAACGCATGATAAGTTTTTTTTGCCTCACTTTAACCACGTTGAAACATGCGTGAGCTGCTCTTATATTTTCTCTGCTTCTTTTGTGGTATAATCCGCGTGCATGATCACAAGCTTCTGATCCCGCTGTCATTTCGCCACCTTGCATACTTTTCTAGTACAGTTGGAGTTATTTGGCGTTTCATGCTTTTGGCCGCAGCTACGAAGGATTGTTGTGAAACCTTGTGAAATAAAAATGAGGGAACGGCAAATATGAGCGATCGCAGACGGCCGACGTACGAAGGGAGCGTTAATATCTTTCTGCATTTCAAGGATAGCAGCCTCCTGACACATTGCGGCGATCTCTGCTCCTGAGCACCCCTCACACTGCGACCGCGCGGTATAGCGAGTGGGGAGAGAGGGGGAAGGAAGACGCAGTTGTTAGTTGGAAAGGATATGACAAGAGACCCTGAGCTCACAAGGGCGGCCAATTCGGCGAGATTTATGGTATCTTCAACGCTCATGTTCCTTGTCTTGATGCGTAGAATCTCCTCTCTTCCAGTTTGATCGGGAGGGCCAACATACAGTATGCGATCCAATCTACCGGGGCGCATAAGAGCCGAATCCTTAAGCAGGTTGAGTCGGGATAGCTGTTCCGGGGGAATGGAGAACTTACGATGACTTCGGGCCTGTTAGTTGCAGCGACAATCGTCACGCCTATAAGCTCTTGCACGCCGTCCATTTCATTTAGAAGGCTCGTGAGGACGCCCTCATGAGACCCCGCCTCCGTGTCCGAGGTACCCCTCGATGTTGCAAGGGCGTCTATCTCATCCTATCACATGTCCATCACCAGCCAGCTGAAAAATCGGATGGTTGAGTAACTCACAAAGAATATGATAGACGGCGCGGCAGCACGGGCTTTTCTGAATATTTCCCTTACACCCCTCTCAGACTCTCCGACATACTTGTTCAACAGCTGGACCCATATTTAGTCAGATTACCGGCGAGTCAATCAGGGCTAACCTCACCTCAGGTCCTTTAACAGCCACGAAATTTACTCCACTCTCGCACGCACAGGCTCTCGCTAGGACGGTTTTACTGCATCCGGGGGGTCCATACAATAACAGACCCTTTGGTGCGCGCACACCAAGTCGCCTGAAAGCTTCAGGATGCAGCAGTGGCCATTCAATAGCTTCACGTATCTTCTGTATCACATATGCTTGTCCGCCGATGTCTGAGTACCGAACTTGAGGCGTTTCGACAAATAAAGAACGCATGGCCGAGGGCCTTACGGAGGGTAGCGATGACATGAGCTCGGCGATGGTTAATTTAGGTGGAAGACTGCTTGCATCCTGGGGCGATGTCGACATCCATCGTTTGATGGCAATCGTCCCTGCTTCTCGGACGATGGCTGCCAGATCAGCACCGACATAGCCGTGCGCCCTTGAAGCAAAAGCAGCGAGTTCTTCATCAGAAATATTGTAAGGCGTCTTGGCAAGGAGGACCTTGAGGATAGAAAAACGAGCCTGGGCGTCCGGAACACCTACCGAACGTGAGTCGAGCCAAGAAGAATTTTCATTTCACTTACCGATTTCAATTTCGCGATCGAAACGACCAGGGCGCCGGAGAGCAGGATCGATCGCATTGGGGCGATTGGTCGTTCCGATGACAACAACACGTCCTTGTGTTTGTTCACCTCCATCCTCCATGCCATCCAATATAGTCAGGAGCGTTGCCACAACTCGTTTCTCGACTTCACCCCCGGCACCTTCTTCTCTTCGTGGGGCTAGAGCGTCTACTTCATCAAGCACTACAATGCAAGGGCTCTTCTCTCGGGCCTCCTTGAAAACATCTCGTAGTTTGGACTCAGTTTCACCGTGATACGCGGAGGAAAGTTCAGGTCCATTGATGACCAAAACTGATGATTTTGTTGATGAAGCTATGGCCCTTGCCAGATGCGTCTTTCCTGTCCCAGGAGGACCATGTAGCAAAATCCCGCGGGGCGGCTTCAAGCCTAATGACAAAGGAAATTGTTTGGAGGTTACAAGGCAATAAGTTCGTTGATAAGTATTAATCCAGGAAGGTTGCTTACCGAAATAGCGGAAAAGCTCCGGGCGATTAAGTGGTATCTCCAATAAGTCTCTAATCTCAGCGATCTGCCTTTCTAGGCCACCCACAGATGAATAAGCGTCGCTTGTGGATTTGTGCTCCAAAATCTCGATTTCTGGCTGTCAGCACATGAATACAAATCAGATATCCAGTTGTGCAAGAAAAGTCGACCGCAGAAGTATCTTGCCTTGTGGACCGCTTGTGGTTCTCCCTTAGGGTCATTCCTGGTTATGGTGACCATCGTGTCCCAAGTGACCAACCATATCTGAGGTGTCGCACCCAACGACAGCGTCTCTAACCCACGTGTGAGCGAATTCACAGCTTCTATACCGGGTGATCCCTTGGGTGTTATAGAAGCTAAGGTAAAGCGGCGTCTTTGGCCTTCGTAAGAGACCTCAAAGACCTGTCGGCTCGTGATATATTTCAGACCCACTGGAATCATAGTCACGAGGGACGGGTTAACGGCTTGCGGAGAGTACAAGAACGGAAAGCGACTGACCTAGACATTCCCGTAGAAGAAGGTACATCCAATCTCGCCTCTTTGACTCATGGGAGCGGCCGGACGGGGTGAGTAAGGATGACGTTTCTTCGTATGATACTTCCCTCAAGCGTATGGTTGCAGCTTCCTGAGCTTGGCGCAAGGGGGGTATCTCCGATGGGAGTTTACCGGAAGCCGTGCCAGAGAGGGGGAAGATGTAAGCGTGTTGACCGGATTCCAAGCGAGCCGTCAACAGCAGTGAACTCGGGACGATAACGGCTGGATATCCTGCCACATTGGGCGAGCTGAACAAATTGGTTGATATGTCTTTCAGTACTTACATTGTTGGGACAGCTCCAAAGAGGGCCAAACAACCCCCAGGGCAAAATCCTAACAGGGTTGTATTGAGTCTTATCGCCTGGGATGCGACAGCCTGGCGTGCGGTCAAAGATAACCAACCTTTGTATCAGAGAATTTCTCGCCAGTTATGGCGACAACGTCTCCAGTGCAGAGCTTGTGCGCCTTTAAAGCTTCTGGATTGAGGTACACTTTTCGAGCATCACGGTGATGGCTGTCCGAACCTTCCCCTGATACTGCAGTAACAGTGAACCTGCTGGGAGGAAGGCTCATCTGTAAGGTTTAGGGACTTAAAGAGTCCCGTGAAACGGCTATTGTTTGGTAATTTCCTGTAGTCAGATGGCAATACAATGCCTTTCCTTTATTTTCAGCACCCACGCCACCGCAGTAAAGATCAGACGAACCTGATCCATTGCCACGATTTTGACAAGGCCGCACATGCGACCAAAAGCATATTTGAGTCAAGCTTCTAAACATTGTAATTTTTTGAGCACCCACGAGCGAAGTTCCGTGATGCACCTCGTTTTCTTGAGAATATTTTGTAATTATTTGGGGTGGAGAGAAAGGGATAGGAGAGTTGTGGTTTGTTCTTATCATTTTAGACTCCGCCCAGGTTCAGGTTCGTGACAGTCACACGCGAAAGTGATGTTCGCAACCGCTTGGTGAGGTCGCTCACCATAACTTGAAAGGCTTTTCCTCATGAAACTGGGCCTATACTGGCTTCTATCTTTCTCATCCGTCTACAACCTCGTCTATGGATTGAATGCAGAAACATTTGATGAGAAATTGAAGATAATCCCTCTCCAGGATGGTCGCGTTTCCACAACATTTACGTTTGAAACACTGCTAAAAGGAGTGTCACCAAGAGATCCTCGCACGTTGAATGCCCCGGACGTTTGTACGCGTATCTATTGCCCGATATCGGACGAGGCTGATTCTGCATCAATAGCGCAACACTACACCCTGTTCCCGTTGGCTTTGGGCCAGATACTTAGAGAATACGCCGTAACAGAACTACACCTCACACTTAATGCTGGGAGTTGGAATTATGAACACTGGGGATATCCCGAGGAGAAAGGTGTAGGAACCGGGGCAGAACTCTGGGCGTGGATGGGCACTGGCGCACCTACCAGGTACCTGTAACATTCTCTCACTTGAGACAATTGCTAACCCGTCAAAAGTATAGATGATCGATGGAAAGGTCTGCGCAATGCTCTAGCAGGATTATTCTGTGCTTCCCTCGGCTCTCTTGACGAGCAACGTACAACATCGCCAACGCGCTCATACTTTCCCCAGGGTGTTCTCCCAAGCTGGAATGAGAATACTACACATGAGCTACGGCACGCATCACTACCGTCTGAACATGTCTGCACAGAGAACCTGACGCCTTTTCTCAAACTGCTTCCATGCAAATCATTATCGGGCATTGCAGGTCTTCTAAATCCTCACCGTCTATTTGATGCGGATTGGCATGGAATGGGTGTTCACGTTCTGTGGCTCGGTGCAGCTGGGGTCAAAGTACGTTTGACATTCCAAAGCGTAATGAACCCACTGCGCTCTTCTGCCAGTAATAACCGAAGTAAGTCAAAATAATTTCTTCTAGATCTGAGGCTGACCCATTCAAGATTGGTCCTTCCAATCTCTGTTCGATCGCGCCATTGAGAGGAACTGTCCCGCTGCAGATTCGAGCGTTGTCCAGGTGGCCTTACCCAGCTCCGATCCCTATAGTATCACGCCTGAGCCTCCTGCTGTGTCCGACTCGCTAGCCCTTTATGACGTGCTCACCGGTAAGCGTTGTCGGAAAGCTCGGCTGGGATACTTCGCTTGACGTATGACGCTAGCTCAGAAATCGTTGAATGTTGCTATGCATTGGCAAGGCGACTTCCAGTATCGTACGTATGGGTCTTTCGTGGTTTACTGTTTATTGACATATATTTCAGCTACTATCCAACCTGTGGCTCCGATATCCGTCGTCCGGACTTTGCGAGGTTTTAGTCAAGCGAATGGAAAGCTTTCCCTCGTTTTGAGGAATCATCAACCGGTACCCCAGTCGCTGATCTATCTTGAGACTATGCCATGGCTCGTCCAGTTCTACTTGCATACTTTACAGGCTCGTGTTGAGGGACATCTTCGTGGTAAGCAAAAAATATCACCACCTGTTTTACGTCGCTCATTGGTCCTCAATCCAGACGACATCATATCCAATATCTCCTACATTGCGGCCGTCCCTCATTCACGCCCCACCACTTTCCAAGCGGTGCTTCGTCTACCGCCCAAGAGTGTAACCCATCTGACGATGGACGTTGACAAAGCGTTTCTGCGCTACACCGAGCATCCACCCGATGCACAGCGTGGATGGGATCTACCCCCAGCCGTTTTGACACCTCTGACCTTTAACACCGAAACCGATGACACTCACTCGTTTGATGGATACCAATTGGGCGAACCTATCTACACCTCTATCCTACTCGTCGACGTCGCGACACCCGATTTTAGCATGCCTTATAACGTCATCATTTTTACTTGCTCCTTAGTCGCCTTTATTTTTGGTAGCATCTTCAACTTGTTGACAAGAAAATTTGTTGTGTTGCACCTAGATCCGGACCAACAGAGATGAATAATTTATTCGCTCTCAGATACAAAAAATTCCCCTCCGTCGACGTCATTTAGAGTTTATTTCGGCTGAAACGGCGGAAATCGCGTATTCGGAGTAAGAGGGGACGAACTGGGACGACGGGACTTCGATCTCGGGTCGTATCCGTCTAAGGTCCAGGACTCCAAGGACCAAGACCCAACCAAGACCTCCAGCCATGAACTCCGACCCGGAGAAGTGTTCAGGTGAAGGTACAGCCGGGTACCATTTCTCCAAAAGAAGATTTTGGGAAGCCACAACCCTTGCCCCCTTGTCTGCTGATGATAACGCCTAGACACTCAGAACTTGACGAAGGGAAGTAGAAGTTGATTCATTGATTCTTTATCTCTGACACTTCCCTATCGCTCAAGGATAGGGAACTTTGATAACGTCGGTTTTTGCTTTCCGGCGGGAGTCATGCGGAGAGCCATCGTCTGTCTCTTATCACTACTTAGAGTCTCGGACAAGAGATACGAAAGACAGTGAGTGTCCTTTGGCCGATACTCCGCCAAGGGTAAGGGTATTTATCTCCCATCAAAACTCCACTGTTATCGATGGGATTGCTAAACTACCTCGTGAAAGAATACATAATAGGCGTAGACCGACGCAGGTCCAGGATAATGTATCTTGCGCGGGAGTCGGAGATTCCGGGGACCCTTTGGTGATTCCAAGTCGCCACAAGAGACAGAAGGGACTTCCAAGGTTCTCCAAGATCCCGTTTCGTGGAAGTTCTTCATGAGAAGCATTCGCACGATGTGCTGAGATGTCTAGGGGGTGTCTATTCAATCGAGGGGAAGAGTCGCGTCACGAATTGCCTCCAAGAGGTAATGATACGAGAAAAGAAACAGGAATAGCGAATTCTGATGGGAGTATTCGTTGTTGTTCTTTATCAACCACATCGCGCTGTCATGCCCGGGAGCCTAGTTTACACAGCCCTGACCATCCCTTAATGCGGAGTTTGTAAAGAAGTATTAAACGGCGTCAACTGTGAAATGTAGGATCCAATATTTCAGCAGCGCCCACAGTAAGACAACAGCAGTGCGATGCAAAAAGACATCATCAAGCGAAACAGGGAATGAAAGAAGTTCGGGAAACAATACGAATTTACGGCATAGCCGAAAAATAGGATGTTAGGGGTCACATGTGGACAATAAGCGTAAACATCGGAGCGGAGGGGGGCGATGTCACCGCCAGTAACCACTTATCCCTCGTTTTCACGCATATGGTATCTCACGCTAGGCTCCAGCAGCCACCAGGCGGCGACTCTTTAACTCGAACGGAAGTGGTTATTGATGGCCCGGTTGACTCTTCACGTTACTAAATCGCTTCATGCCCCATCTTGCAGGTTGACTGCTTCTGAATCTGCAGTAAACAGCAACTTTGAAAGCTGTGGAAATTGCCACCCTGCCAGTGGTATTTCAACAACCGCGTCTCGTACTCTTAGCTCTTTACTTCTTACCCTCCCCGTTGTTTCAATCATACCTCTCGACTATACCCTTACAACCGCCCTCACGACGAAACATGTGTCAACGTAAAGCGTGCGTAGAGTCCCTCACCTCTCGTCGTGCGGACCTATCTGAAATGTACTTCACAGCGCAGGGACATTGTGGTTGACGTGCGGAGTCGGTACCTGCCACTAATTTTCATCTTGCTCGCCATTGAGACGTGCATCTCCAGCATTTCCAACGACATATGGTCACAGCAATCTATGATTGCATGTCCACTAACTGTGAACATAGTTACGCTCACCCTAAGGACTGCCGAAGCCGAGCGTGCATCAAGGTGTGTCGGCACGATGTGCAACCTGGATGGTATTTACTCAATTTAAATCGTAGGTCTATGGACCTGACGTTCAAGACATAATTGATAGGGTGAACGATAAGTGTCTGCAATGTCAGTGGCAGGAAACGAAGGCGGCGCAGGAGCAAAACAAGACATGACCATGAATACCCTTGCTTCACTCGAGTCTCCTCCCATAGCAATATCAGATAGTGATACCCATGAGTACATGTATTATACTTTTTTTTGTAAATCGTCAATCTCGTACCTTATTTCACTCTATGACGCGTGAATTACTTCTCCCGGAAGCTAAGAACCGGGGAATAGTGATCTGGTGATCTTGTCGTTGGCAAGAGATCAAATCATAAGCGACCTCATGTTCACATACGTTTCCACACCCGGCAGTCACGCATACACTCACTTGACCAGGTCATTGCCATGACGTATGAGTTATTCAACAAGTCGACGATGAAACCCGGAGATGATTACATCAAGGCCTCGACCCCGATGGAATACATCTAGGAAGTATACATCCAACCAACCATAGCGAGCTGTTGTGCGGTGACTTATCCGGAAGGCGCTTTGCTCTTCGCCTTCCGATTTGGCCTCCTGTAATAGGAGGTGGAACTGTCAACAATAGGTTAGCAGGCTTTGACAAGCGTTATCATTCCAACCCAGAGTTCACCCACGAACGGTGTTATCCTGCCGGGTTATACATTCGATTCGTCCTATTTTTCACTGATAAACGTGGCCGTGATTTAAAGTGCCCAGCCAATAGGGGGGCCCGCTTGGTCACCGATAAGTCTCACTAATGCAAGCGAGGATTACTTCAATGGGGAGAAGGGAGATGCGGTACTGTATGACAACCTTAGCGGTCTGGCCATCGTCTCAGTACAGATAAAAATAGAGAAACGGTTCTGATAAGCCAATTGAAATGAGCACGAGGATGTGAAAGGATTCCCAGGTGACAATGTCCATGGAAGGTGTGGGTATGCCTGAACCTCCACACCCCCAGGAGACGATCATTGCCCTTGGACACTCGAACAGAGGTGCTTAGGAAGCCGATGGTCCGCGTTGATCGACGTCCTTGTAAGTAGCTTGCCCCGTATCTCCATGAATATGCAATGGTTCATTAATCAATGTCTAACAACACCCACGGAATGTGTGAACGCGGGTGAGCCTTACCATGCGCTTGCTCTAACGCCCAGTAATCGTTGAGGTGGCAGGCATTCGATTCGAACACCTAGTATATGAAGGTCCAAAACGTTCGTTGCCCACCCTTTCTTGATCCCGCTTCAGCGGGAAACACTTTGAGACATCTGTTGGGTGATCACCTGACTTGGATCACAGAACTGAGTTCGCTGCGAGCCAAAGGAGGACAAACATAAATTCCTACTCCCCGACTCACTCCGACCGTCATCCATAATATTCACCATGCGCCCCTCTCTCGTTCGCCGCCAGCTCGGAGGTCTCGTTCCCCCCAAGATTGCTACACCTAAACTTGTCGTGCGTTTTTATTTGCAGGAAACAAGGAAAAAATAACCCAATGACATCTTGTACAGTCTGGAGGTTCTGGCGCTGGCCTTGGCCCTCTCGTCGATTTCTACTCCAAGCTCCCAAAAGGTCGTGCTGTACCGCGCGTGAGCGGCATTAAGGGCCGATACTTCAACGGCAAGAACGCATCTGGCGCCCCTCTCGTTGCTCTTATTGCCACTATTTTCGGTATCAGCTATACCCTTGACTACAACAGTGAGTCGTTTCTGCTACCGGTTTGATTGCCTTATTCACTATGACCTTCTATCCAGTGCACTTGAGTACGTACCTCGCCATCCGCATGCCATACCATTATTTTGACTGTTCTTCTAGAACATCACAAGAACCACGCCCATTGAAACGTGGTTGTAACTCCAGGGATGTGAGGCAGTTTGGGGGTGGTTTTTATGGCACAGAGTTATACGCAAAATGGATTTTAATTTTTGCCCCAACACATAGACGACGAGCATCTGCTATCTTGTGACTGGCGTGGGGCGCTTGGTCGGACAAGAAGGCATGAGAACGCACAAGCCTCGTGGCCTACATCCTTTCTTGGAACCAGAACTTTGGCCTAAGAGCACATCGTCCACAGACAGCTTGCTGTCACCCGTCTTTCTCACCCACTCAGCCACAACAGTGTACCATCACGAGCGGACTGGTTGCAAGCAACGACCTGCTTAGCACTTCGACCTCAGACGCCACTGGCGCCCCGCTTATTCCCTCTTCTGTGGGCTTAGCTCGATGGAAATGACATTGCTCCGCATCTTCCAAGGACCGGGCTTATGATTCATCTACTTGTCAGCATTAATTCCTAACGCCGCAGGTGACCTATCACCTGAATGCTGTTGCGTGTTATCTGTCAACGGGCGGAGCCTACACGCATTACACGCAAGTAGGCAGGCAGAACACGTACTTATATATTGAATTGTGCTCCCTCATTCCCAACTCGTAGCCGGACGTCTGGGTTAAGCGAAGAGCAGTTTAATTGCCTCCTTACAGACTAAGAGCCTCATCCGACCACGTTCCCATGGTCATGTAATGTCATTGAACATCTAGCTTGGTCGGGTCATTATGCTTCGTCCGACGTTAGAAAGTATGTGCCTACATGAAAATGTCATCCCTTACATTTCAGTTCGCAAACGTATTGACCGGGAAGCGAAATGAGCACTTAAGCCGGTCTTTGTTCACCTCGCACATAACATCCGCCTTGCTCTGTGGGATCACGAGTGCCTTGTGGCGGAAAGCCATCATTTAATCTGATGTTATTCGTTCTGTCCACCATACGCAGTTGGGGTTCTACATTTCGTCAATCACCGTGGAAACATAACTCGTAACGACTAGGGATAAATTCTTGCAGCTAAATATACCATCGTGTTCTCAGTGCCAAGACGTTGATCGCAAATAAGTTTCTGGTCTGCTCCACCGAATAATCAACTACATAAAGTTGCACTAGTACATAAATACATAGGAGAAGGAACGACAAGCAGTTGGTTCCAGAGGACTTCTAACTTTCATCTACTCCTCTAGATTCCTCATGCGGTTTGGCTTGCTTCTATCGGCACCGGGCACGATTTTCGGTCGCGATTTTGCCCTTTACCCTCAGGCAGAGGATCTTCGACCATCGTCTCAACCACTTTTGTGACAGATATTCCCCGTTCGAGGTCTACATTGGAGGTGGATTTCCCCTCCGAGTCATAATTGTAGGAAATGTAGGTGTCCAGTTCGTAGACTCCACCGCTTGACTTTATGAGATATATATGGCTTGTCATGAGCGAGCCATTTGAAGATGAATGAAGATGTGAAACGTACGATTTGGCGAGTAGGTTGGAGCTGATGAGAGAGCTGCAAAAGACGCAGATAGCTTCAATATGAATCGTATTTTGTGGTGGATTATGGTTTTATCCTACCTTCCCATTGATAGTGACCTGTCTCTGAGAGCCAGTTGCCCTCTCCTGATCTCCGAATAGAACATTGTGGGTATCATTAGCATTGCCAGAGAGATTGCCCCATCCCGCCCGGGCATTTAACCTATACCGAGTGGGCTTAAGTGAATGTATGGTACATGACGTACATCTCACTTACGTGCTCAACAGAGAGTTCGTATATAGTTTGGAGAGAGCGAAGTCCCAGATAAAGTTGCTGCGGATATGAATGAGAAGAGCTCTTAGTCCCTTGATCCGCACTCACAGCGTAGTTTTCTGCGGAGATAAATATCAGCACAATTGTCTGTCCGTTGCGCAGCATATACTTACAGGAACAAGAATAAAGATGAGAACATCGGCTGCAGCTGAGACGGCTGTGATAGCACCAGTCTGAATTGTCACTACGAAAATGGGATAAGTCACTTATCAGCAGGTCGAGACTGACGCTCACATCTCATGATCCTGCTGATTTGGTCGTCGGTGTTCTTGAATCCTGTCTTGCGTTTATACTGAGTTAAGGGCATTAGCCTCGCCACTAGCCAGTCATTTAACAGATGTATCCTACCAGTGACCACACCAAGGCAGCCGTGATCACGACATCTCCAGCAGCCGAGGATGCCAACCAAGTGATAACGGCGCCATGGAATTGTTGAAGCCTTGCAAATTCAGGGATGAGTGTCACTGAAATTGTCGTAGCGATTCCTCCGACTAAAGTTGGTTGGATAAGCTCGACTACGGACATAATTCACTTGACGGCTCACTCACCAAGTGCACAAACAGCGAAGAACACGATGGAAGAGGTGATCAGCACCGACTTGTTGATCACTTGAATTCTCCACGCCATGAATAGTTGGACAGGCGTCGAAATCATGACCTATCAATAAACATTCAGCCGTTGCTATTCTCAGAATAAAAATTAAAGGTGATAGGGAAACACCGGAACGTCGGACAAAACAACACTAACAGTGACAATTGGGTCTATGAAGAACGCCAACGGATGAAATTTGGCTTGTTAGAGTGATTAGCGGAGAAATAGTGTCGCTCGCTTACCGGCATCTAACACTAATTGATGGAAGTAGGGGAACATATCACAAAATTAAGAGACTTTAAGGGGCTTCGGAATAGAAGACATACTGATGGGAGCAATTGTGACAGCTCGCTCAGTTCCTGTCATCCGATGAGCATTAGGAGAGGTCTGAGAGGAGGTTTGGTGCAACATACCAAAGCGTATGATCAGAGGCTCGTACATCATTCCGATGTTGAATCCCGTATTCATTGTTTCCAAGATGAACAGATAGAGTACCTAAAAAACATGTTGCGTGAGTGACCGAGACCCTCGGAAATCATGGGAACCTACAAAATAGCGAATCCATGTGGGATCCCTAAGGACCGATTTGAGTAACGGAAACGGGGATCATGAGATTAAGAAAGCAGTATACTTCTTATAGGTCTGGTAATAAATGAACGACTGGGTGAAGGTTTAGCACCAACGATAGCGGTCCAGTTTTCCTCCGGGTGACTTACCTGCACAATCAAAATCTAATTGCTGAAGATTAAGAGCATTCCATCTCTAGTCGTTTATAACCACTTACGCCGTAAAGAATGGTGTTGGCGAAAACGCCAATAAGCATAGGACCGAGACTGCGTTGATCATCAACGATAGGGTCATGGACGAGGTCAAAATATTGTGCTTACAGGAGTTCAACGTTGGGCATGGTCGCTACGTTCACCTAGCCTAAGAACAGAAGAACGACCCGCAGTTATAAAGTGTTCGCCCGACTCCTGGCTCCATCGAAGTTTGTCTAATTGGGATGGAAGAACCCTATCCAGAAACGGCATGGGCTGCGCCATTGACTCTTCGCAGAAGTTGCAAAATATCAGCTTCTTCGTCGGACAGTAGTGCTTCCCTTCTTCCTGCGACTGTCTCCACAGGTGTTTGAGAAGCTTTATATTCTCAGCGCCGGATGAGGGTATTAAGAGCTGGTGCGGTGTACCTCGCGTCCGGTTTGCGGTGGACGTAAAGTGGGCCAAATGTCTGGCGAATGTCGAAGGCTGGGCGCAGGCCTGGAGTATTAATGATAAGCGTTTGAGGATCAGGCACGCCACATGTATTCTTGCTGCCAGAAATTAAGTAGAAAGCGCGTGCTGAGTGTTAGCTCTTCCGTGCCATGGTAGCTGTAGGAAGACTCGGGGGTAGCTTTATCATAGGCGATCAGCCAAGGCTAAAAAAACGCTGCCGACTATTCGGGCCACTAGCAACTCTATCTTTAGAATGTGGTTTTTCTGAACGAGAAGGGAAAAAATTCATAGAAGTTAAGGAGAGAAAGAAAGTAATTCATGACGGAATGACATATCCCAATCAGGATTCTGTTTGATGAGAAGGCTTGGACGCAATTTGCGATACTCCGCCAAGATGGCTTCAGAGTCACCCATGATATCAAGCGTCTTATAATGTCTTTCGGACATAGTTAGTACATCACGCGTGAGACTCTCTTGATAGCATTTAGCTCCGTCCTGAAAGTAGAAGATCTGTCTTGTGGAGACACCAAACCAAATGAAAGGGAAGACGTAACTGCCAAACTTCCAATCCGCAATTTTCGTGAATTTGATCCAGAACGGGGCCTAGTACAATTGTTAGTTTTTCTCAGGGATCATTCCCGCAGATTTGCGTGTGCTTTGGAATTTGAAGTCGCCGGCTCTGGAGCTTGATCAGAGGGGTTCGGTGATCGTGTCTAACTCGGCTTGGTAATCAAATCAAGGATTAGACGGCCTGTCCAACTCAAGCCGCTGACACTAGCTTTGATTAGCTTCATCAATATCGCCATTAAAGACAACCAGAAAGGCTGCTAAGTGTCCAAGCCAGTTATCAAGTCCCATTTGTCTATGGTGAGCCACCCGGAACGCTGGGTTTGGCGGTGTTGGAGCACACGACTACCATTTGAATATTGGAGGAAAAATAGATAAGAAGAACAATGTATCACTTCTTGAGCTGATTCGTCCGAGCGTGTCTTCTTGCGACTGTTTATATATGCTTGCCAGTTCGGATCTTAGTTTGCCACACATCGCTGTAAGTTGTTCTCGTAGCAGCGAGGATACTAGGCAAACTTGAAGAGTACCATCAGGAAGGGGGATCGTTGAGATGGAAACTGTGAATCGCTCCAATCCCTTATGGCCTTTCCGGTGTTTGTATCGGCTCTGTCATCTGGTTCGCTGCACTAGGGGGCGATATAATCTCCTGTGTCTCGATAGCTTTCATATGTTGCAACGGACGCTCATCCTTCATTTGCTGGAGCGACTTACTGGGTCACCCATCCGCGTCTACTAGTGGACACTGAGCATGTCGAGCAATATGGATGATTATGAGCGGAAGAGCACCCACACCAGAGAAATCGCCAATCAGATTGGGCTAAGAAGTGTGCTGAGATCGAGATGTTGTCCAGCATAACGAAACGAGCCAGAAGGAAATGAAGCTAGATGACGAGCTAGAATCGCATGAAGCCCCCAGCAAACAGCAGTAAAGCTCCTTCAGTCTATGAAAAGCTCCGGATACGACTGCTTCTTCATATCGTTTGCGAAGGGTTGACTGTCAATCAGATATCCAAATCCGACGTCAGCGAAACAAACGCACACAACCGTGTCCACAATCAGCTTTGATGTGCCAAGACTCTCTTTTGTCACTCGTGCGTTCTAACCCGCAAAGAAGAAGAAATAAATGCTATACAGGCTAAGCCCAAAAAAGGGTGGATGTGGACATATCAAAGGAGGCTCAGAGCGGGTTGGCGACGTTTGACCTTGCCCAAGGACTGGGTAGCCGCTAGCGAAATAAGAGGAAATACTTTGGAGTGCATCGGTCGGGACTCAGAATACGATATTCAGGCACATGATGGCCGCCTGGGAGCTTGGAAGTCAGGTCAAGTTTGGTGGAAAACACAGGGTTGACCATGCAACCAGATCCATCACCTTGTCCATGCAAACTCACAACTCTCTCGCTCCCTATCCAAGTGTTGTTGGGCTTCGTCTGAGTGCCGCTCGTCAGACCTACAACTCCAGGCAGCTTAATCGTGAAGGACGGACCATACACAAGGCTCATCTACTTTATCATGGTTCAAGCCCAGGATGACCGACGATCAATAGTCTCTGTGCTTCGACGAATGAACCTACCTGTTGGATGCTTGTGTGATGGGCCGCGGTTTACGTGTCCATATCAATGCGTTGCGCCATTCCGGAGTTATCGATGATACTTCGATACCAAGGGCCGCTATGGCCTGGACATCAGCTCAGACACCCAACTTTTCCCTCATTCAACAGCTATATAATGCCGCTTCTCAAGTATTTACGGTTTGATAACTATCCCGAACTTGATAACTCCTCTCCTCCGCTAGGTGTACGACGAAGACATGGCACTTAATCAGCCAAGTATTGGAATCATCGGCTCAGGGCCTGCTGCCCTTATCACCGCTCATACTCTGATAAAAGACGGTTTCACCAACCTGCGGTTGATCACCCGGGACAGCAATGCAGGCGGAATCTGGGCAAAAGAGCGTGTGTATCCTGGGCTTTCTCTCAACAAGTACGTGTCTTCTCTATGCTATTATTCAACAACTTCCGTCTCTAAGACGTGATCAATCACTCAATAGCGTTCACGGAGAACTGCGTTTCTCGCCATTGGAGATGGATATCCCGCCCAATGCTGCAAGTACTGGTGGACGTCTAACGGGAGACGTGATGTCAAATTACATGGAGTCCTTCGCTACAAAGTTTCTCAAGGGCCGGTTTATATATAAAACCGAAGTTCTCAGCATCAAACGCGGGGAGAACAACAGCGGCTGGATGGTTAAGGTCAAAGACTCAACCACGGATGTGATTTCAGATTACCACTTTAGCAAGGTGGTTCTCTGCACAGGTGTAAGCAACTGCCACAAGAATCAGTTCCATGGAGCAAGTAGTTGACTTTGTATGCTAATCAGGGCTGCAGCAACCCTAGCATTCCTTCATGTCTTTCTCCTCACGCAGCTAACACTGCCGGATTCCGAGGTTTAGTACTCCATTCGAGTCGGTTTAATCAAGAACTTCCAAACATACTTGCAGCCGTCAAGTCGACCCAAGAGGGATCGGACATAGGAACAGGAAATATTGTCATCATAGGTTGCGGTAAATCTGCTCAGGAGTATGTCCTACAGTCTTCTCAATGCTTCTCTTCTCAGGAGTCTGATAACGTATGTAGCATATCAGCGTACCTCGCTAATCAAGGAAGAAAAGTTTCTGTCGTGTTTGAGCACCTCGAACCCTACCTCGCGACGCCACGTCCACTTCCTGCAATTTTGCGCAAAAGCAGGTACGATGGACCTCGTGATCATAAGCTCATTTTATGTGCTGATTAGACTCAAATATAGGATATTTTCCGCACTTTCTCCGTGCAGCACCCTTCGATCGCGTCTCGAGTAAGATCCAATTAGTTCCCTGAAGATATCTTTCTTAACTGATGCCACAGACGTCTTTTGCACACAACATGGCTCGGGTCGAAGTTTGTCCATTATATGTTTAAAACAATCGGCGAGGACGGCGTTAGCGTCACCTTTTTCATGAAGAATGTTCGATTAACTCCTTCCTAGTTTCACGCCTACAATCTGCCGAAAGATTCTCCTCTACGGAAGGTCGGGTCCCTCTTCTGGGATACCCAGGTAAACGACGAAGGCGTTGCGCGCCCCACCTCGTTCTACGCTCTCGCAAGTAACGGCCAAATCAACTTGTACACTCCTGCGCGTGCGGTAGCCTACGGTGAAGACGGCCGTTCGGTTATCCTCAATGACGGACGAAGTGTCCCTGCAGACGTTGTAATTCTTGCTACTGGATACCGATCTTCCTGGGAAAACCTCTTTGACGGTAACTCCTTCACACTCCTACTGTGAACGTTGTTTGACGAAAGTAATAACAGATCAAACTGCAGAAGAGCTAGGGATCCGTAGACATGTCCTCCCACCTACAGTACTTGCCAACAATGAATGGGCGTCATATTACTCCCTTCAAAACTCCCCAACATACCCTGAAGGCCCAACCGAAAAACCAGTTATGGCATCTTCAATCTATCGTGGTATCGTACCGGCAAAGAACATCAATCGGAAAGACTTCGCCATTAATGGTGCAATCGTACGTTTCACCCCACACCCTTCGTTCATCCGTACATCGGATTGATATTGGAACAAACAGCTCACAGGCAACAATGGTTATGTTTTCGAAGTCGTCGCACATTGGATCTCGTCTTACTTCCTTGGTGACAAGCTCAAGCTGCCACCTACACCAGAAGCTGCACTCCAAGAAGCAGAACGCCACAGTGCGTGGTGTCAAAAACGGTTCCCTGGTATGTTAGGACTTCTAAACGAGAGTATCAGCGCTGCCCTACATCTTTGGTCGTCAGTAACTTGTCTCAAATTGGATATAATCTCCTTATCTAGTGAGCTAACGATACACGTATAGGTGGCCACAAGCAGTAGATGAGCTGCTCGAAGATATGCACCTCCCAAGTGGACGAAGTGGTGGCTGGTGGTTCAACTGGATGTTCAAAGTCATTGATCTCAAAGAGATTAAGAATCTCTCCGAGGAGCGTAGAGCTTTACGAGAGGCAGGTCAGCTCTAACTATGACACCAAGTCCGTATGCTATGTATGTAGATAAAATGTATTTTAAGATTGTTTCCCGCATGCACGAATGTCGGCCTCAGACCAGGAACCGCTTACACCGTATACGTTCCACAGAAATATGTTCCCACTACCCGTCATCCAACGCACTCAGAGAGATTGACATAGGCTACTATCCCGAGTCCCTCACAACGTGCATAAGGAGAACCACCGGCGTCACTTCCTGAATGAAGAACCTGATAATTGCGCTTGCCGAATTCCTGGAGAAGTCAGGTGCCTTCAACAAGTCTAGAAAAGGGACACAATCACCCCGCCGTCAACGGCACACCGACTCGACAACTCCCAAGAAGAGGACCCTCAGGAAGACGAGGACGAGGATTGACCAAAGAGTCATTCATCTCCCACATCCTATTTCCTGTTCTTCTTTTCCCTTGTTTATTTATTTATGATTCTGTGCTCCCATGAATATGTTACACTACCGTAATATTTCGTCATCTATATACACTCGTGTACATCGCATAAACATAGCATCAACCGGAATCCTCCACACATCACTTCGGGGCAATAGCATACTTACATGGATATCATCCTGCTGAGGGGGTGTGGCAGGGTGTAGCTCTAGTATACGCTCACCGCGTCTTAGCAGTAGGTTTCATCGTCACCGTTATGCCTGTGACTCGTCACGCTGCCGCACCCGAACTCTTGTGTTCGTTCAGTCCTTACATAAAGATCATCGGGCTTTGTTTGAATGCCCCTCGTTGAACTTCCTACTCCAGGCAGGGGACCAACGACCCGTGAATCTATCTAGTTTGTATGGGGTTCAAGCTCAACAGTGGTTGATGCTAGTCTCTTTGCGTATTGACAAATGGGCTTGTTAGGAGCCTGTATGATGGACTGCGCTTTACGTGTCCAGATCTATGTGCTGTACCAGTCTTGAGGTATTGATGATTCTTCGACATCAAGGGCCGCTATGGCATGGACATCAACCCCATAAGTACGTCCAGCGTTCCACCCCATTTAACAGCTATATATTGGCACCGCCCGGGCGTTCACGATTTGGTAGCTATCTTGACCTTGGTGACTCCTCTCCTCCGCTAGGCGTACGACGAAGATATGGCCCTTAATCAGCAAAATATTGGAATCATCGGCTCAGGGCCTGCTGCCCTCATCACTGCCTATACTCTGATCAAAGACGGCTTCACCGACTTGCGGTTAATTACCCGCGACAATAGTGCGGGCGGAGTCTGGGCGAAGGAGCGGGTGTATCCTGGACTAACCCTCAACAAGTGCGCGTCGTCTCTATGTTATTATTCAATGATTTCGGGTAACTGAGCACACTCTAGTATACACGGGGAACTACATTTTTCGCCGATGGAGATGGATATCCCACCCAATGCTGCAAAAACCGGTGGACGCCTAACAGGAGACGTGGTGTCCGAATACATGGAGTCCTTCGCTACCAAGTTTCTCCAAGGCCGATTTCTATACAATGCAGAAGTTCTCAACATAAAACGCGGGGAGAACAACAATGGCTGGGTTGTCAAGGTTGAAGACTTGACCACGAATGTGACTTCAGACCTCCACTTTACCAAGGTAGTTCTCTGTACAGGTGTAAGTGTCCAGTGCCCAAATATTCATATTTCTCTCTCCACATGGGTAACTGATTGACCTTGCATGCTAATCAGGGCTGCAGCAACCCTAACATCCCCTCGTACCTTTCTCCTCACGCGGCTAAAGCTTCTATGTTCCGGGGTCTTGTGCTCCACTCGAGTCGGTTTAATCAGGAACTGCCGAACATCCTTGCAGCTGTCAAGCCGATCCAGGAGGGATCAAGCGTAGAGGCAGGAAACATCGTCATTATCGGCTGCGGCAAATCTGCTCAAGAGTACGTCGTATGATCTTCTCACGCCTCGCAGGTGCCTAATAGCTCTGCAGTATTTCAGCATACCTCACTAACCAGGGAAGGAAAGTCGCTGTCGTGTTTGAGCACCTCGAACCGTACTTCGCAACGCGACGCCCGCCTTCTGCAACCCTGCGTAAAAGCAGGTAAACACGACCCCACGAAAAATGAACGCGCCTTGTATACTGACCGAATTCTAACAGAGTTGCTTCTACGCTTTCTCCGTACAGCACCCTCCGTTCACGCCTTGAGTAAGATCCAACCCACTCCATAAAGGTCCCGGTCTCGATTGATGTCATAGACGGTTTCTCCACACGACGTGGTTTGGATCAAAGCTCATCCAATACATATTCAGAAAGATTAGCGAAGACGGCGTAAACCTCACCTCGTTCAAAGAAAATATCTGATTAATGTTCTTCTCAGTTTCATGCCTACAATCTGCCGAAAGACTCTCCTCTACGAAACGTCGGGTCCCTCTTCTGGGATGCTCGGATAAACGACGACGGCGTCGCGCGTCCTACGTCATTCTACGCTCTCGCGACCAATGGCCAAATCAACCTTTACACTCCTGCGCGTGCGGTAGGCTATGGCGGAGACGGCCATTCCATTATCCTCAACGATGGACAAAGGGTCCCCGCAGACGTTGTGATCCTGGCTATGGGTTATCGATCCTCCTGGGAAAACCTCTTCAACGGTAACTCCTCCACACTTCTACTGAGGACCTCTTGACAAAAACAATAACAGATCAAACTGCTGAAGAACTGGGAATCCGCAGACATGTCCTCCCACCTGCAGCACTCATCAACGACGAATGGGCGTCATATTATACCCTCCAAAATCCACCAACCCAGCACGAAGATCAGGTCACTAAGCCAATCATGGCATCTTCAATCTATCGCGGCATCGTACCAGCCAAAAACATCGACCGGAAGGACTTTGCCATCAACGGTGCAATTGTACGTTCCATCTTATCACTTTCATCCATCCATGCATTGGGCTGACATGTGGGAGTGCAAAGGTCGCAGGAAATAATGGGCATGTGTTTGAAGTAGCCGCTCATTGGATCTCGTCTTATTTCCTTGGTGACAAACTCAAGCTGCCACCTACACCAGAAGCTGCATCCCAAGAAGCGGAGCGACATAGTGCATGGTGTCAAAAGCGGTTCCCTGGGATGCTGGGACTTCTAAACGAGAGTCTCTGTGCTGCGTTACATCTATGGTCGTCAGTGACTCTCTTTGCATTAAATACAATCCCATTCGACAAGCTGATGATCCCCGTGTAGATGGCCACAGGCAATAGACGAGTTACTCGAAGATATGCACCTCGCAAGCGGACGTAGTGGTGGCTTGTGGTTCAACTGGATGTTCAAAGCCATCGATCTCAAAGAGATTAAGAATCTCACCGAGGAGCGGAGAACTTTACGAGAGGCAGGCCGTCTCTGACAATTGCATGATTGAACTAGTGTGATAGATACATAAGAGTGTACTGTAAAAATCGCTGAGTCTTGCATATGCCTCTGCCTGAAATTAGACACCACCTCCCGTTACCTACGCCCACCCTTCCCCAACGCACCCCCACACACCCCCGGGTGTCAAAGCCAGGGACACTGGGCGCACGACAACCAGAGATGGCTTGAGCCGTACTCGCATTCAACTCTCCTATCAGGTCCACACTTGTCTTCACACCAGACCCAGATACACCCGAATACAAAGTAAACCTCCTCCCATTGCCGAGTTTTGCTATTCATTCCAGCGGTGATGAGGATGGAGAGTCGGTTGGGGTGTATATGGTCGCTCCAGGGCTGGAACCACGACTAGGGCTCGAATCGATACTGGAGTATGTAATACGGGGACTAGAGGAGCCAGAATCAAGATTCGCATCGTATTGGGCGTTGACGGTAGCACTAGCACCAGCGGCGATTATAGCTTCACCACTCCACCTCGAGCTACCAACACTCGAAATCGAACCAGAAGTCAAAATCGAACGGGCCGATATGGAACCCTTATAAACCTAGTAGGAGGACTTGCAGCATCGAATGAATCCTGAAGGTTTTCTCAGGGTGCAAAAGGAACAGTACATCGAAAAATGAGTAGGCCAGTCTTGCCTTGGTATGCCTGGGAGCAGGTTCCTCCCAACACCTCACCAACATCACCAGTCATATTATCAACATGCACAGTATCACCACCACTATAACTGGCAGCAAAATACAGCCCTGCCAATTGTTCTGCAAGCTGACTAAATCCCTAACAAGTCCGAAGACTACCAAAAGCAGTGGGATGACAGAATCTGTGAGGAGAAGGTCATACAACCCCCTGTCTTAGTCTTAAAATCAGAATTTAATCTGGCATGGGATTACATGAATGTGCAACTACTAGGAGAACATATCAGACATGGGTGGTTGCAGGCACTACACACCTACAGCCAAATGGACATGGAATTCCCTAAGGTCTTCCAATGGCCTGAAACTAGTCTAGTGCCACCTCTCCCAAGTTCCTGGCTCCTTCTGGGGGGTGGTGTGCTGAAAGGTGTCCACATGTCCAGTTCAGATTGGGTGTGGTGGGGCAGTACATCAGATTAGATAAGTCAGATGTCTTTAGCTGACAAGTCCTGGTGAGTAAAAAATGAACTAGACAATTGTTGGATTTAGCTTCTACTTGGAAGAAGCATGTTCTTGAGCTGACCAATGAGACAATTCTTGATCCAGGGATGGAAGGTAAGTGGACTAACACCTATTTTTATTTTTATTTTTAAATTGACATTTATTGCAATAGACTAGCTACTACAAAAGGGTGCACAATAGCAGTCCCAATACTGAAACCAAGAAAGGAAAAGAAAAAAGAAGAAACTTGAGAGAAGAGCAGAAGAGGGTAGAAGTGATGGTGCTACACTAGAGGTAAGTGAGATGAAAAGAGAGTGGAGAACAACTTATTGAAATGCAAATAAAGGGAGAAAAGGAATCTGAAAATGAAGAGGTGTAGGAGCAGGGGAGCTAACTACAAGGCAAGTGGAAGGAAGAGAGAGGCCTTTAGTGAATGTCTGGGACTCCATTTCTTATAAGTTGCTCTCTGCAGTTAAGGCAGCATGTGGTGAACTCTTCTTGGGTTAAGGGTCCTTGTATCTGGTCAGTGAAGGAGAATGCTGAGGGGTTCCAGTCTAGGAATTGGATGATCCAATAAAAGCTGTCACAGGCTCCAACTGGATATTGGAAGCAGGGGCACTCATTGAGGATATGGTCTCACATCTCTAAGGGTTCTCCACAGGGGCATGAGGTGATGTGGTGCCCAGGGAAGAAGTGCTGTTGAAAGGTGCCAATGGGTGCATGATTGGTGATGCAATGCATGAAGTGAGTGTATAATTGGGCATTATGCCTGAGGGGAGAGTTGAGCCAAGTGCTGCCCTTGGTGTACTTGGGTTAGAGGGGTTGTTCAGCAGGGTTTAAGAGATGGAGCCATGAGTGGCCACAGTATTCAGGATCATTCATATGTTGATGCCAAAGCAAAAGGCATTTTTTGGTGTAATAATGGCAAACAAATCTGAGGGAGGTGTGGATTGGTTGATGACATGGGTTAGGGAGATGGAGCAACTTGGTGAGAGTGTGTGCTTTGTGGTGGATAGACCAGTTGGCAGACAAAGGTATTGACCAGAAGTGGATGTGGTTAAGAGGAGAGGAAGAGAGCCAGGAGTGTAGAAGAGGGGCGACTGCTATGGAGTCTGGGTGTGTGCTATGAGGCCTATAAGAAAATAGCAGTTTAGCTAAAGAGATTGAATCCATAAAGATAACAATTGAAGAGCTATTGAGAGAGGATGCATGAGAGATGGCAGAGAATAGTCTGAGATGAAGAGCATAAGATTCAGAATCAGAAGAAGTAACCTCACTGCAAGGGTGAATAGAAGAAGAAAGAATGTCTGAGTTGGAAGAATTAAAGACAATAAAGGCAGAAGTAGCAGAGATGGAGGGGTCTGTGGGAACAGAGCTGTCTGTAGCAACTACAATAGAAATAGGGGAGGAGAATGAAAGATCTCGAGCATGGGAGGCATTGGCAATGTGAAGTGCCATAGCTCTTTCTTTTGAAGGATCAGGGCACTCAAAGAATCTGATTCAGTCACTAAACAAGTCTAGAAGATGCTGGCCAGGTTTGGTGCTAGGGTGGAGACACTGGAACCAGTCTGTGACCAGTTGGGCATCTGAGACAAAATTGAGCACTGTGGAGCACAGTTTGGTTTGGTGCATGTCTAAGGGGTCAATGTCACAGATGAGAAGTTTGAGAGGGTGGGAGGGGGGGAGGGTGTGGAAGCAGAGGGAGCACTGCTTTGCAAGTTTGAATAGATGTAGTTGGATGGGGATAAGGCCAGCAATAGCCTCAACTCCTCCTGAGGGAGTGGTGTGGAACACACCAGTGATCCAGAGGGCAGCTTGTCTCTGCATGTGTTGAAGTGACTTGATGAGACTGCAATATTTGGCATTTTGGTTGAACCACAAGTGAAAGCCATAGATAGTGATAGGGATGATGCAAGATCTGTACAGCAGTCTCTTATGGAAGGGAGAGAGGCCTCGGATGGAGTTGCCTAACATGTACATGTAGCGGACCATGGATAACACCTTGGTAGAGTAGAACCAGACATGTTCCTTGAAAGTGAGGCTCCTGTCAAACCAGAAGCTGAGGTATCATAGATAAGGTTTTGGGCAGATAGTGAGGGAGTTGTCAATGATGATAGGAGGGTTTGGATCATGAGAGGGTTGGTTGGAAAAGTGGAAGGCCTCAGTTTTGTCTCTTTTGAGGACAAAGCCAAGGTGGTAGAGGTAGTCTTTGCAGTTCTTGTAAACCTGCAAAAGAAGATAACAGTTAGTTACAAAGGAATCAGACTGTACAAGAATAAGTCTGTCATTGACAAAGGATACTATCTTACAACAGGGATCATTGGAGAGTTTATACATAAAAGGGGAGAGAGAAAGGGCAGTAAGAATGGGTGATAAAGCAGACCCTTGGCCAATGCCAACAGAAGCCAGAAATTTGGGGGAAAGTTTATTGTTCCAGGAATAAGTGGTGAAGCAATCTTTAAGGTAACTGGAGAAAAAAGAGACAAGGTGAGAATTGAAACCTTGACAATGAAGGGTGTTGGTGAGGGTGGAATGGTTGGTAGATGGGAAGAATTGAGTGACATCAAAGGCAATGATGCTGGTCTTGAGTTTTTATTTCCATCTGGAGCAGACAAGGTGGGTGATGTAGACACTGGCATCTTCAGTTGAGCACTGGATAATGCCTCTGAATTGGAGGGGGTGGATGAGATTGTACTGGGATGCCTCAAATTGCATCCTGGTGGAGATCATCTTTTCAATGAGTTTGCCCAAAGTGTTGAGCAGGACTATTGGCCAGAACATTTTTAGTGTGGAGTAATGAGGTTTATTGGGTTTAGGGATGATGATAGAGGTGGAATTCTTGAAATGTTGTGGTCATGTAGAGAGCTCAATGCACTTGGATGCAAAGGTGAGGAAATTGTTGCATAGGATGTTGTTAGACATTAGGTGCTTGATATGTGCCCAGGAGAGATGATCAGGTCCAGGAGCAGAGGAATTAGCACATGGGTTGAGAGTGTCAAAGAGTTTGGCATTAGAGAAAGGGAGCCATGGGTGTTCTGGGTGGGTGTCAAAGGACTCAATAGTGCTTAAGTCAACAGGCTGGGTAGAGGTGGAATTGTAAGAAGAGTTGAGAGCATGCCAGAGGTCATCTAGCTCATTGCAACTCTTCCTGTTGAAAGTGATGGATTGGGAGGGGGGGAGGTTATGTTTGCTGACCCAAGACATGAGATCCCATGGACAACAATCTTCTTCAGCTATGTCCTTGATTTTCTTGTCAAAGAAAGTGTGCTTAGCTTGACAGGTGGTGCATTGGAATTTGGTCCAATTGGCTTTGGATTTGTGGGATTGGAAAGCTTTCAGAGCAATAGAACAACTGGGATTCCACCATGGTTTGGACCTAGTGCAGATCTTGACAAGTTTGGCATTTCTTTGCCATTCTTGTTCAATGATGTGGGGCATAGTGTCAGCATAGGTATGGATGTTGTCACTTGAGTCAAAGTGGGTAGGGATGGCTTGGAGTCAGATGCTGATGGAGTATAGGAATGCAGCTTCTTCTTCAGAATCCTGCAGGATGGTGGGTTTCTTGATAAAGGGTTGGAAAGGAGAGGGGATGGGGAGAGAGGTGAGGAGAGGGTGATGGTCTAAAGTGTATTGCCAGTCATCACGAATTTGATGGACTGGGCTTTGAGAGGGTTCATCTATCATGAAGACAAGGTCAATGACAGATGGGTGTTTATTAGTGTCATATGGGATATGAGTGTACTTAGCCTCAGATGGGGTTGAGAGTGTAAGACCTAAGGTGCTCATGATGTCAGTCAGAAGGTCACTTCTAGTGGAGTGATGGACAACAGAGGGTCCCATTCAGGCAAGTGGGAGTTGAAGTCACCTCCAGTGCATACCAAGCTTTTTGGAAGGAGGTGAACATGAGATTCAAAGTAAGTCAGAGATGAGTTGTCAGATGGTTCAAAGTAGCAGTTGAGGAAGTAGATCTTCTTCAGAAAGGAGAGAGAGATGAGTTGAAAGTCAGGAGAAGTGATGATGTCCAGATGAGAAATGGGCATAAGAGAGTCACAGGAATGGTGGATGAAGGTTGCCATGTGGGGGTGGTTTTCATCAGGTAAAAAGATGCACCAATTGGGATTGTATAGTGTTCCTTTATATGGAACTCCTTTAGAGTTCTTGGTAGAAGGGATGTTACAGATGATGCCAAAAGGAGGTTCCTGAATGCAGAGAATGAGGATATCCTTAAATAAAGGTTTGCTTAATAGAAGTTCAACAAGGGAAGAAGATTGATGGATGTTAAAGAAAAGAATGGGAATAGAAGAAAAAGGACTAACACCTATGAGCCTCTGCCTATGGAAGTCTCCAAACTGGAACATCATAGGCTAACCTAGATGGTTTGGCCTTAATTGGTTGGAAAAGTAATAGCCTAGCAACCAGATCTGAGCCCCCTAAGCTCACTGGTCAAGTAGGACATTTCAATCAACCTGCAGGGGGAGGCAGGCTGATCTGTCACCTGAGGCAGATCATGTCTCCACTAATGACAGGTAGGAATCCAAGTCAGACTTGGGGGTGTGGATCCCCTAACACCTTTCTGACAGAAAGCATCCCAATACCTCCAGCAGAAGGCAGGTAGACCAACAGATTTATCATATGCCAGGCTCTTGGCATACCCTAGTACCAAAGCAGGAATCAGTATACATGAACCAGGTATAGGTTGAGGTCTCACAGATGTCCATAAGTCCACAGTTGGGAAGCATAGAAAACTTCTAGTACAGGTCTGCATTTGAGTTGTCCAGCTGGGAGCAAGTACAAGTGGAATGGCTTGCTATATTTGGCTGTACTTGTGGCCCCTGGGTGAGAGCCCATGCAGCAATTGGGATTCAAGTACAATGGACTGGCTAGTAAGGGATACAAACCTCCTTGTCAGCATTGGGGTGCTGGCTTGGGAGCTTTTCCTTCTCAATGGAAGTTCAATTGAAGTCTGACTGTGTATTCCAATAGGTCTCTAGTAGTATCTACTTGTGACTCTCCCTGCCAGCCAAATTGGTAGTAGGAGATTGTTCCACTCCTTTTGGAAGCAGTAAGTACATTTCCTAGCCTGGATAGGGATGGACATACTAACCTTTGTAACATATGTTTTTCCAGACCTCTAAACCCAAATCCCTAATGGGACTGCACCTAACTGGTGCTTTTGAGTCATGGAGTCTGGAAATAGCTCTGTTATTTTTAGACCACATCCCAAATTGTAAGTCATTTTCTAAGTGTCACCTAGGTCATGTGACCTGATTACATGGGTAGCATCACATGCCCAGATGATGGCATGAATTATCCAGTAAGAATTTCTTATGTCAGTTATTTTTAGCCAGTCCAATTGACAATGTCATCAATCAACCCTGGATCAATTCTATCACCTAAATCAGGCAATCATTATCTGTTTTGAAAGGTAGTAGGTATTGTGCTGTGCCTCATAGGTATAGACCTACATGATAGGTAAATTAATATCAGATGTTCCATTGCTATTGATGGAACACAGCAGAACAAGGTTAACAACTGCAAATGTGTCTGATGAGTCTATAAAGTAGATGAAATTCACAGGTAGAAATTCCAATGAATTATACCTGCAGTTCATCAGAGAGCACTCTCACTGCTAATAAACCCCTAACCTCCTAACCCCAGTAGTCTATTAAACATTGTGACTCCTTACACAATGGGATTAGCTAGGTTTCAATTGGTTATAGGTGGCCCACCACACATATCCCAAGTGAGTCAATCCCTATATTTGCTCAAGAGATATTCATCTTAGTCTAATGAATCTTTTTCCCATGCCAGCACCTCCTGATAGTGTCTACCCACGTGTCAGTCAGTAGGCACCCTGTGGATGGGCACTCAGCAGGCACTTTGTAAAATGTGGAGCACTGGTGGTAAGTGTACACTTAAAATATTTGAATAACTTAGCATTTTGTAGAACCTCATGTACATCAAGTAATGCATTCCACAGAATGATTGATAGCATATAACACTCATCCTGGTCAGTGGCAAAAGTCAGATAGACTAGCTATGCATGATTCATATCATGTACATCATCCAATAACATGGATGCAATCAGTGGCCATCTAAGTGGATAATGAGCTATGTAGAGCACCTGATGAGTCTATATAAAATGAAACAGGCAGTTGTCAAGGTTTTCTCCTTGACATCATTGTGCCAGTAGTCTCAGTACTCATTGTTGTCTTTTTATTGCACTGCCCCCTAACCTCTATGATCAATAGCATATATCACTCATCCCAGTCAATGGTGAAAGTCAGATAGACTAGCCATGCACAATTCATATTGTGAACATTGTCCAATTGGACAGTGGTGATCAGTGGCTATCTAAGCAGATAACAAGCTATGTAGAGCACCTGATGAGTCTATATAAGATGAAACAGGCAGTCATCAAGGTTTCCCCTTGATACTGTTGTGCCAGTAGTCTCAGTACTCATTGTTGTCTTTTTATTGCACTGTCCCCTAACCCCAGTAGCCATCTAAGCAGATAACAGGCTATGTAGAGTGCCTGATGAGTCTATATAAGACAAAACAGGCAGTTGTCAAGGTTTTTTTCCTCAACACTGTTGTGCCAGTAGTCACTGTACTCATTGTTGTCTTTTATTGCACACTGCCCCCTAACCCATCTAACACAATTCTAACACTTTTTCAAACTTTGTTCCAACTTAAGATAACTTACACAGTTTTACCTTAACATCACTTAAAAATCAAACTAAGTCACTTTAAGTCATAGATATTTTTCTCATGAGCCTTCCAATCTAAGCTGCACTCCTAATGCCACCCTATAACCAACTTATAATGCCCATTGCATCCCATTGTATTCCCATGGCCCAGTTCTTTCATGGAGTCTATCTCAAAGCCATTCACTCCTTGGTTATGAAATAGTACATAGCAAAATATCTATCACTGAAAGCTGCCAGTAAACCCAATATCACTCAAGTGCTCCCCTTAGTGGACTTTTCCAAAAGTGCAAGCTGCAGTCTGTCACTTGACAATGTCTCTTAAGAAAGCACACCATCTCATTCAGTTGTGCCATAGCTACATTCCTTATCAATCCCTTTAGTCATCAAGGATGTTTATGCTACTCACATGGGTCTCTATCCTCCAATGCTGTGATGTCATACAGCAGCATCTCCCTTCCTGCACCCAACACACTACCCATGGTGATAACACAGTCACTAGGTAAACTATATGGCTACAAAAATCACATCAGCTATTTATATTAAAAATAATGTTGATGAACATACTGTGCCAGGTGCCACTCCTTTGTCTCTCCAGCTGAGAAATGTGTACACTGTTATATTGTCCATTGTCTTGACTGTTGCAATGTGGCCATCACTCTAGGCACCTGAATCAGTAGTACTCTTGAAAACATAGCTGAGATCTTACCTTCACAACTGTGCATGGCATATGCACAATATGATTCTCCAATTCTGTCATCATCTTGTGGTTGGCAAAAATGCAGATATTGAACATCTCAGTGATTGAAGTGATAGTCATAGCAAGAGGAGCAAGAAATGTGTTGCCTCACATCTCATGCATTGTTGTATATATAGCCTCCCAGATGATAGAAGATCATTGACAACAACAGCACAGAAGGCATGTGGGACATGATATTCTAGAATCACCTTTGAGGAAGGTGTTTGAATGGCTAGACATGTTGTAACATCAGTGCCCATTTGCAGAGGTCAATTACACTCATGGTATGGAAATTCCATGTCTCCAGGACAGAAGATCATAGTGAATATACCTCCCCTATGACAAATGTATGAGAACAATAGGCCTTGCAAGACCTGGAAACACTGGATTGGTGCACTCAAAGTGGGTGAATGGTCTGAGGGTCATTTGACAGTGGAAGAGTCAATATCAGAACATGGCATGCCTGTACACCATGGTTTCCAAGGAGATTTGCATGGCATATTCATTAACCACAATCATCAGATCTCAACACTATCCAGTACAAAGGCCAAGAAGTTTGATTATTCAAACTCATGCTGGTACAGGACAAAAGGTAGGAAAGAAGAGTATACATGTTCCACCATCAGAGTTCAGGGGAGCTCAGGCCCTCCTCTGAGTTTTCCATTGGACTCAGTGAATGCAGAGTCTCAGGCTGATGCTCATTCAAGAACTCAATAACATTGTTCAGTGCAGACATTGCTAATCATTATGTAAGTAACTCAGCCTTTACAGAGAATAGAGCCCTCACATAGATTATCCTCACCAAGTGTCTTGACATCATACATCATGAGTCCAACTTCCAGCCCAAAAACTTTACCAGTAATAACCATGAACTCACTGGGCAATTCATATAACTACACAATTATTGGAGAATCTATGCTGAATTGGTGTTGATATACCTCTGAGTATGGCTCCCAACCATCAATCCACTTGAGAATGATGTAGAAGGGCATGCTATCTGTAGTTTTGGCCTCTGCAGTGAAGCCATTGCTCTAAGTGGGATTTGTTAGTGACAATGGTAACAACAGCCATGAGTGGATTATCTCACATGCAAAATTTTGCACAGGATACACACAATCTCACCCTCTAAATCAATCATCAGACAGCTGTTTTTGAATGAGGTGACTTCAGTGAATGCATTCTTCTCCACGGTGAAAGGAATAAGAAAAAATTAACTTGTAGTTCACATATATATCCCTCCAGAGCAGAGAAGATTGCTCATGAAGAGGGTCTACAAGGTCCATGATGGCAGGGGTTCTTCAAAGACCAACTACAGGGTCCATGAGGGTAGGAGTTCTCCAAAGATATATGACCTCAAGGTGGGAATGGCTGTGACATTTGGGACAGTTAATTAATTGTTTCCCCTAGAGTAACACCACTCACTGTGGTGGTTTTTAGAACCCAGGAGAGTGTTCTGCATTGCACAGCTCTACAAAAGAAGTGGTTCAGACACCATGTTAATCAGATGAGGAATGAGGGCATTACAAGACCAGAAATGGTGTTCCATGCATGTTTACAGACCTTTAGTGGGGGTCATTTGTTGTATTCATCAGGATATTATGTGGGTAAAGTTGGATGATATGATTGAATGAGTTGATTGAGAGTGGAGTACACATTTTCTCTGGGTGAACATGGGTATGGAGGTTTTGTTGGATGGATATCTTCTCCAAATGCAACTTTGGGAGGGCAGAATCTGATTATAAATACCCTCAGACAGTGTAAGAGCCAGAAATGAAGTCTGACATACCTGCAATACCTGCAGTTACATAAGAGACCTATATTCTGTCTGTTCATTGATAGTGGAAAAGCACACTCACTGATGTTGAAGTCTGGTTGTAAGTGCTGAGCCCATTGAGGCTGAGCAGAAGCTCTAGCCAGTCCACTTCAGTCTTACTCACTGATACACAATGTCTAGTGATATGGGAGGGATCAAAGCATTCCATCTATTCATTGATGGAGGAAAGCATGCTCACTGATGTTGAAGTCTGGTGATAAGTGCCATGCCAGCTGAGGCCAAGCAGAAACTCTGGCCAGTCCACAGAGTATTCACTGGCACACAATATCTAGTGATATGGAAAGGATCAAGGTCTATGTTGGTGTAAACATGCATGTTTGAGTCCTGGGACAAATAATATCAAACATAGATTTTGTTAGATTTCATTGTCTCAACTCAGATGTGAATAGCTCAAAGTAAACTATGTACATTTGAATGCCTCAGTGTGGTAACTCCTCCCTTGTTGATGATGGTTGTCAGTTGCATGGACTAGTCACCTCATGAGAATGATGCACCATTCAGTAATTGTCAGTGACACCTGATTATATGGCTGTAGACACCACTGCCTGGTTGACAAATCTGCTTGACAAGCACAGATAGGTAACTCTGTGGCTACATTTTGTGAGTGAGTTAGCATCAGTGTTGACAATGAAATCTCCATCCATTGCAAGTTGATATTGAGCACCTAGCTTGATAGCCATATGCCTGATCAATGATACTTGCCTGACTTTGTCAACAACACATTCCCACTACCTGTGAGTTATAATTGCAAAGAAGTGACTGCAAAGTATGTTTTATTTAGATTGGGTTGTCAGGAGTTCAGTGAGGGCATATACATGCACATATATCTTTGTGGTAAGTGTTCTTAGATGCATTCACTAATGGCTGATGATATCTCAACAGCTCTCATTCTCTTTTCCTTGCTCCTTGGACTTGGGCCACTCATCTTCCTAGAGTTCCACTCTGTCATAAATCTGCCTATCTGGTGTCACTACACTGGAGCTGACTTGATCCTTGCTCAAGATCAGGGAATCATGCTGTAGGTCCACTGCATTCATTGCAGATATTCACAAATATGCCTTTCACCAGTTTGAGTAGCTCAGGGCCAATGACCAAGTATGTAATACTCACTTTGTGCTCAATAACTTCTATGCTTGGGAGCCTCACCCTGATATATTGATCCAAATGTTCAACATGCATGAGTATTAGCTGAATGGATGCTCAAACAAAATTCAGAAAGTGTCAGTGATTTGTAACTATGGGCACAGTGTATGTACACAACCAGCCACTTATCTTCACCATGCTCCTTTTGACATTTCATGAGACCCCTGCTATCTGCCAATACAAGATAATTGACAGTCACTGGTCACTCACTTTATGCATATTAGCACTGACACCATGGCCCCAAGAGCCTCATCAAGGTAGTCTGATCTCACTGATGAGGCAACTCTCCTCCAACCCAATAATGCTTCTTGATGTATCTCATGTCACCAGGGAAGCTGAATGTTTCAGTGACATTGAAAGCAACAGGTGTCAGGAGCAAAGGTGGAAGAGATACTACAGGTGGGGAAGGTCCAACAGCAAACACTAGGTATGAGTAAAATGTCCAAGCTCAATGTTAGGCACCCCAGTAATATACTTGCACCTCAGATCATGGAAAAAGTGCTCATGGAAGACAGTGAGACTGCAGTCAGCATAGAATGAGGCTTTGAACATGTTGGGCAACTCATGCATGGGAAACCAGCTTATTCTTGTCATTATATTTTGCACCAGAAGGTACTATGTGAAAACAGTGTCATCAAGGCCATGCAAGTCATCAGCACAATGAACCTCCACTTTCTGTCTACCTGCAGAGCTCACAGACAGCAAGTCTGAGGAGAAACAGACAACCTCCCTGATGTCAAGTCTGGTGAGGACATTGCAGAGTCCAGTTGATTTGATCATGTTATGGATAAACTCATAGTAGTCATAGATTCTCCTGCATTGAGTCTGTGGATCCCCCTCTATTCACCATTCTACAAGGCACTATGTTGAGCTCTCTTATGCAAATATATGGCCTGTAAAGTTGTGCTTCAATTGCACAGCTGGGTAGCTCTTAGATTGTACAGCACCTTGAATTCTTCCCTCTTTTTATGTTATCTTCTCTGGGTGGTATGTTCTTGATAATAGGTATATAAAATAAAACAAGCATTAGGCATTTACTTGAAGATTCCCAGCCTGCTCACATCCTCACCATTGGCCTGTGGCTCAACAACTTCTTAGAAGACCTTGATACTAACAAGGGACAAGGACTACTACAAACTACTATAGGGACATGTTCACTACATTGATACCATTCATTGATGATGCTCTAAGTGCTACAGTTGAGGGTGGGACACTGAGTAAATATGTTGGTTGTAGGGATCACCCTGTGGACTAAGGAATTCACATACCTACCTAATACCTGAGGCCCTCCATCATCTGCACTTTTCTTCAACCTTGATGATGGTATCTCCAAGAGATCATCTTTGATTGACACTCCTGTAAGATTACTGTTCAGTTCCATGGTGAGGGTTGCTTCTCTGACAATGAAGGCAGCCATAGCAATGATTTCCCCAATCACATTCAGATTTGAATTCATCTTTCTCTATTCTACTGCACTATCCCATTGACCTTTGCCCTACATGCTGCAGTCAGACCACCCAAATCAGCCATTACCAACACACTGAATGATGGAGAGCCTCCATTGTAGTAGGTCCTTCCACAATAGATAAACCTAGTATAACTGAATAAGATCTGTTTATAGGCTGTAATCACTTCAAGGAGGTCTTGAAATCAAGCAAGAGATGTTCCTGTAGCCATGTAGTCAGGCAATGGTGGTGCCAGTACCATATGGTCACTGGGGTTCATCTGACTTCAGCTTGCATTCTCTGAAGACAGAATCATGCATGTATGCTGTGATACTCTTCTAAGTTGACTTGCAGAAGGCAGTGCATCTACTCATGGCTATACAATCAATGAAATCTTCATAAGATCTGACTGGGAGTATAGGAAGTGCTGGGCTGCTCTCTTCCTGTTGACCATCAAATTGTGGAGCTGCAATGTATCTGGTGAGTAGAGGAGAAGGCAGCAGTCATATTAGCCAGATGATTATACTGATTCATTGAAAGGCCACTAAGTACAAATACAGTTTTTGTATTCTGTGTGTATTTAATTGTGTCTGCAGTTGAAAGGAGAAAGATAACAGTATCCCTGGTAAAGCAAATATAATGAGACAATGAAGGGATGAGGGCATAATGAGAGAATAAAAGATCATGAATGCAGTGGTTGAGGCTGGGGCTATTGTTGATGGTAGTATGAGGGTTATGTTGTTGGAGTTGCAAAGGGGATGGTTGTCAGGGTTGCAAAGGGGATAGTTAAATGGGCTGAATATATGATTGATTGAAGAATAAACTGGTTGTGCCTCTGAGAGGTACAAAGGAAATACTATGAGACTATTGTGCATGGCCAGCAAGTGTCTGCTCCTCACACCTTTCAAATAGAAGCATGATCACTGGAAATGATGGAGTCTTCACCAAGGCAGTGGTACATACCTCCATAAGGGGAGATCAAGCAAGTTGCAAAATATATAGTCATTGCACCAGCACCTCATTTAAAATCCATACTCTCTGAGGATGAATGGACACATACATTACTGATATGTAGAGTTACCACTTGGATCAAGACAATCTGGTTGAGTCAGCAGGGTTCTATGTACCTGTTGTTGGAGACAATGTACTTGTGGCTGCCCTGTCAACAGGTGGTATTTCAATTATATTTACCTGAGGATATGAGTATATGGGTGACAAGGTACTGTAACCAGTCTTCAATGCAATGTCAAGGACAACAAGAACTGGATACACCAATCATCCTGTATATGGAGTTCAGTATTGGGAAGTACCTCAAGTGGATTCTGCATTCTCTATGGAAAAAAAACTGCCAGTGAGAATGTCTGGCACTGAACAAGCCTGGCCAACAGGGAAGTCTGGTCTGTATATACACTCTGGTGTCACCAATGATAAAGTCTAGTGATATGGGACAGGACAGGAAAGCAGGGTGGCTGGCAACATAAATTAGTGTCTCTGTGGGAAAACAACTATTGATGAGAACATCTAGCAATGAGAAACCACTTGCCAACAGGGAAGTCTGGTCTGTATATATACTCTGACATTACTGATGATAAAGTCTAACAGCAGGAGACAGGACAGGGAAGCAGGGCAGCTGACAATACAGATTAGCATTCTCTGTGGGAAAACAACCATCAACAAGAACATCTGGCAGTGAGCAAGCATTGGCTGACAAGGGAGTCTAGCCTGTGTGCACATTCTGACATCACTGACTATAAAGTCTAATGGCAGGAGACAGGATAGGGAAACAAGGTGGCTGACAATATGGATCAGTGTTCTCTGTGGGAAAACAACTGTCAATGAGAACATCTGGTAGTGAGCAAGCATTAGCTGACAAGGGAGTCTAGTCTGTGTGCATGTTCTTATGTTGCTGATGATAAAGTCTAGTGACATGGAATAGGACAAGTAGGGCAGTTGAATATATGGATTACATGTCATTAGTGAACACAAATATACTGGATCACATTCCTCCATCTTCCCCAAAGATAATTGCAGGAGCTATATCCTGCATCTGAAGTGTTACTATGTGAAGGGATGGGTGAATAATAGAAATGCCAGCTATATTTTGCAGAGGGTAATTGTAAGTAACATGAATTGCAACATCCCACTCCAAAGTAGTGCTGTCCTGGAAGAGTCTTGGCAACTGTAGAAACAACCTCTTGACACTAAGCCTGATATGTACCAAACCTCTTGCCAATGTGGAGTTTGACCAGTAATCAGTAACCAACCAGTAATATATCTATGAATTATGCACAAAGTTATCAATCAATGACTCATATGACAACTAGTGACAAAGAACTGAAGACTGGATGGTATGCCAGGGTGTTTTATAAGTCTTCTGTTGGGGACACACATATGGGGGAGGGAATTCCATCTTTCAATAACTCATCTGATGTCACTTGTGACCCCACTTATAGTGAATTACCCCTTCCTTCACTTTGGGTGTACACTCCAGTCCTGACACATGATGTATTGGGGCTAACAGAAATAATGGAGTGGTGCATCAAGGGCATGTAGAACTTTACTGTACTCTGATATGAACCCTGACTGAGTTTCACCATACAGGAAAGCAACTGTACTCACCAGAAAGGCTAGGAACTTTCTGTAATACCCTAATTATTGCAGGGGACAACAAGCTCTCCAAGGCTGGGCCTAGCAAATGACACATGAGCTTAGGAGTGGAATAGACTAATTCAGTTTTACCTAAGGTGATGAAGTGGAGTAATTACCCAGGGTGATCATTGTACAAGATTGACAGACCTAGAGGTGTAGGTTGGATGTTGTAAATGATTGTCCCAGTTCAGTGCTCAACCATGGAGACAGCAAAATATGTTGGCACACTTTGAACCATGATAGCATGGCACCACTTGACACTCAAGAGCCTTTGGCCTTCATCCTGCTCAGGTTGATACTGGCTATCCATGTAGTATGCACTGTCCACAAGGTTCATTCAGCATTTGTAAACAGCTCATTGAGATTCATCTCTATATGTCAAGGCTCAGACTACCAAATTATTATGATATGAATCATGGTTGTGGGAATTACTCAATGTTTTCTTGTTAAATACACCCAACATTCATTTCCAAGGTAATCAAAGTGTGACATGACTAATCAAGGGGCCAAAGGGACAGGGGGATAAGCCCATGTGTTGAGATGTTACAGATTTTCAGTGGTATGCCAGGCTCAAGGAACTCTGATTCAACATAAGCATGCATTATTCAGGTGATAAGGTGATTGCCTACTTTTCATCCCCCACTTTCCTCATTTCATTGACAATGAGTTCAGTGCTGCCATCAACCATCACTAAGGATTCAAAGTGAGTCTCAAATTTGGTCCCTGTTGTGGCAGGAATCAGCCATGCTACTGAAAATTGTGTTACATTTTTAACTGGTTAATTAACTGTTACAAGCTAGCCATCACATCAATGTCAAGGATTTTGACCTTGAGTGCCAATCCCACTTCCAGAGTGTTGTTAGCTAAACACCAAAATATTCCTGAGCTGACTTACTGAGACAACTTCACAAAGCAAGTGGAGAGAATACCTGAATTCCACATCAAGGTAAAAAAACCTGTCTAATGGCAGGCAGGATGGATGGGATGAAATCATCAGATTTGACATTCTGTGTAGAGAGAAATTGCATCAAAGAACTAAATTCAGCAGCTTATTAGTTAGATATAGGAAAAATGTGTCTAATAACTATAACCATATCAATTCAACTTACCCAGCTGTATACCCTGCCCTGGTCCACTCATATACTGATTTGTCCTGCATGACTAGGGTAGGTATGAAGACAGGACATTTGCCTGAGGTCAATCTCCCAGAGAACCCATACAATTGATACACTCATGATAGCCTACAAGAGATTAACATTGTCAGCACCACCCAATGAGATGAGGTAATGGAACATCACCCAAACTCATCAGTCCCAAGCAACCAATGTGCAGTTGCTGGCAAGTCACCAAGGATCTGTCTTTGGCATACTGCCAATCTGACTTCAGGGAAATTGTTAGTCAAAATGACCATACTCTTTGGTTTTTTTTTTTTTTTTTTTTTTTAAATCGACGTTTATTGCAATAGAACTAGCTACTACAAACGGGTGCATGATAGCAGTCCCAATACTGAAACTAGAGAAAAGAAAAGAGGGAAAAGGAAGATAGAGAAGATGAAGTGAGAGTAGGAAAGACTACTGTACATAGAGATGAGATGAAAAGAAAGCAAGAGCTAACTTAAACAAAATGCAGAATATAGGAGGAATGAGAAGAGGGGTAGAAGTGGGGAGCTAGCTACGAGACAAAGAAATAGGTAAGGCCTTTAGTGGACATCTGGGACTCCGTTTCTTGCAATACGCTCTCTGTGGTTGAGGCAGTGGGTGGTGAACTCTTCCCAAGTGATAGGTCCTTGAATCTGGTTGGCAAAGGAAAATGCCACAGGGTTTTGGTCTAGGAATTGGATGATCCAATGGAAGCTGTCACAGGCTCCATATGGATATTGGAAATGGGGGCAGGCGTCGAGTATGTGGTCTCACATTTCTAGCGGCTCGCCACAGGGGCAAGAGGTGATATGGCGCCCAGGGAAGAAGCACTGTCGGAAAGTGCCAATGGGTGTGTGATTGGTGATGCATCGCGTGAAGCGTGCACATAAGTTGGGGTTCTTCCCAAGGGGTGAGTTGAGCCAGGTGCCCCCTTTTGCGTATTTGGGCCGAAGAGGGTTTTCCATGCCATCGACTAGGGAGAGCCATGAGTGGCTGCGATGAGAGGGATCGTTCATGAGTTGATGCCACAGTGAGGGGCACTTTTGGGTGTAGTGATTTTGAACGAATCCGAGTGATGTGTGGAAGGGCTGGTTATGCAGGTTGGGGAGTCAGAGGGATTTGGTGAGAGTGTGCACCTTGTGATGTATAGACCAGTTGGCGGATGAAGGGATGGACCAGAAATGGATGTGATTGAGAGGGGAGGAAGAGAGCCAGGAATGAAGGAGAGGAGCGATTGCGATGGAGTCCGAATGTGCGCTATGGGGCCTGTAAGAAAATAAACATTTAGCTGAGGAAATTGAGTCCATGAAAACTACAATAGATGAGACATTGAGAGATTGAGCATGGGATATAGAAGAGAAAAGTCTGAGGCAGAGTGCATAGGATTCGGAGTCAGAAGAAGTTACCTCACTGCAAGGGTGAACGGAAGAAGAAAGAATATCCAAGTCAGAAGAATTAAAGACTAGGAAAGCAGAAGTGGTGGATAGGGAGGGATTAGAGGGAATGGAGCCGTCTGTAGCTACAGAGAGGGAGACAGGGGAAGAGAAGGAGAGGTCGCGAGCGCGGGAAGCATTGGTGATGTGAAGCATCATGGCGCCTTCTTTCGAAGGGTCAGGGCACTCAATGAATTTTATTTGATCGTTAAACAAGTCCAGCAGGTGCTGGCCAGGTTTGGTGCTTGGATGGAGACGCTGGAACCAGTCTGTGACCAGTTGGGCGTCTGAGATGAAGTCAAGCACTGTTGAGCACTGTTTGGTTTGACACATGTCTAAGGGGTCAATGTCACGCATGAGGAGTTTAAGGGGGTGGGAGGGAGGGAGGGTATGGAATCGGAGGGAGCAGCACTTGGCGAGCTTGAAGAGGTGAAGTTGGATGGGGATAAGACCTGCAATGGCCTCAACCCCACCTGTGGGGGTGGTGCGGAATGCGCTGGTAATCCAGAGAGCCACTTGTCATTGCATACGTTGCAGGGATTCGATGAGGCTGCAGTAGCGTGCATTGTGATTGAACCATAGGCAGAAGCCATAGGTTGTGATGGGGATGACACAAGAATGGTAAAGAAGTCTCTTGTGAAGGGGGGAGAGACTGTGGATAGAGTTGCTGAGCATGCGCATGCAACGGACAGTGGATAGGGCTTTTGTGGAGTAAAACTGGACATGTTCCTTGAAGGAAAGACTTCTGTCGAACCAGAAGCCGAGGTAGCATAGGTAGGGTTTGGGTCGAATGGTGAGGGAATTATTGATGATGACTGGGGGGTTGGGTTCATGTGAGGGATGGTTAGAGAAGTGGAAGGCCTCAGTTTTGTCTCTTTCGAGAACAAAGCCAAGGCAGCAAAGATAATCTTCGCAGTTCTTGTAGACCTGTGAGAGAAGGTGACAGTTAGTAGGAAATGAGTCCAATTGTACAATAATAAGACCATCGTCAACAAAGGAAACTATTTTACAATGAGGATCATTAGAAAATTGGTACATAAAAGGGGAAAGGGAAAGAGCAGTGAGAATGGGGGAGAGAGCAGAACCTTGGCCAATGCCAACAGAAGCGGAGAATTTTGGGGACAAATGATTGTTCCAGGAGTAAGTGGTAAAACGATTACTTAGGTAGTCTGAGAAAAAGGAAACAAGATGGGAGTTGAAACCTTGTCAGCAGAGAGTGGAGGTGAGGATGGTATGGTTGGTGGAGGGGAAAAATTGTGCCACATCGAAGGTGATGACACTGGTTTTGAGTTTGCGTTTCCATCCTGAATGTACAAGATGGGTGACATAGACACCAGCATCTTCAGTAGAGTGTTGAATGATACCTCCAAATTGGAGGGGGTGGATGAGGTCATGTAGGGATGCTTCAAATTGCATCTGAGCAGAAATCATCTTCTCGATGAGTTTGCTGAGGGTGTTGAGGAGGACAATGGGTCGGAACATCTTCGGGGTGGAATAGTGGGGTTTGTTGGGTTTAGGGATAATGATGGAGGTGGAATTCTTGAAGTGTTCCAGCCATGTAGAGAACTCGATGCATTTGGTCGCAAAGATGAGGAAGTTGTGGAGGAAGGTGTTGTTGGACATGAGATGTTTGACGTGGGCCCACGACAGGTGGTCGGGGCCAGGGGCAGAGGCATTAGCACACAGGTTGAGGGCATCAAAAAGCTCTGCCTTAGAAAAGGGGAGCCAAGGGCATTCTGGATGGGTGTCAAATGATTCGATGGCACTTGGATCGATGGGGCGGTTAGATGCAGAGTTGTATGAGGAATCGAGAGCATTCCATAGGTCGTCTAACTCATCACAGCTTTTGCTGTTATGAGTGATGGATTGGGAGGGGGGGAGGTTGTGTTTGCCAATCCAGGACATAAGGTCCCAGGGACGGCGGTCTTCCTCTGCAATGTCTTTAATCTTCTTGTCAAAGAAGGTGCATTTGGCTTGGTGTGTAGTGCGATGGAACTTGGTCCAATTAGATTTGGACTTGTGGGTTTGGAATGCCTTGAGGGCAGTTGAACATTGAGAGTTCCACCACAGTTTGGACTGTGCACAGATTTTGATAAGTTTGGCATTGTGCTGCCATTCTTGGTCGATGATTTGAGACATTGCTTGGGCATATGAATGTATGTCTTCAGTGGAGTTGAAGGTGGATGGGATACTCTGAAGACGAATGCCTATTGAGTAGAGGAAGGTGGCCTCTTCCTCCGAATCTCTTGGTATGGTGAGTTTCTCAATGAAGGGTTGGAAGGGAGAGGGGATGGGGAGGGAAGTGAGGAGAGGATGGTGGTCAGAAGTGAATTGCCAGTCGTCGTGGATTTGATGGACTGGGCTTTGAGAAGGTTCGTCTATCATAAAAATGAGGTCAATGACAGACGGGTGTTTATTACCATCAAAAGGGATATGGGTGTATTTATCTTGTGATGGCGTGGAGAGGGAAAGGCCTAGAGAGTTCATAATGTCAGTTAGTAGATCACCCCATGCAGTATAGTGAGTAATATGGGGGTCCCATTCAGGAGAATGAGAATTGAAGTCACCTCCGGTGCATATGAGGCCTTTGGGGAGGAGGTGGACGTGCTCTTCAAGAAAGGAAATAGAAGAGTCGTTTGAAGGGTCGAAATAGCAATTCAAGAAGTAAACCTTTTGGGGAAAAGAAAGTGAGATGAGTTGGAAGTCCGGAGAGGAAATGATGTTCAGATGAGAAGTAGGTAAAAGTGAGTCGCATGAGTGTCGAATGAAGGTGGCTGTCCTTGGACGGTCTTCATTCGACAGGAAGATATGCCAGTTGGGATTGTATGGCGTGCCTTTATAGGGGACTCCTTCAGAGTCGTTAGTGGAGGGAACGTTACGAATAATGTTGAATGGAGGTTCTTGAAGGCATAAGATTAAAATGTCTTTGAAAAGAGGGTTGTTAAGAAGAAGTTCGACAAGAGAGGAAGAATGGTGAATATTGAAAAATAGAATAGGGATCGAAGAGATGGAAGAAGGAGCAGGGCAGTTAAGAGGTCCTTTAGACATTAACAGTGCCTGAGTTGAAATCATGACAGTTTTTTTCGGCTTTGAGTTCCCAAAGCTTATTGGTGATCCATTCCCAATCAAATCAGTGTTGGAAGAGAGGGCATTTGTCCAAGTTCACATGATGTTCCTTGGAATCACATGATAGGCAGTTGAAGGAGGTCACATGTGGACACTCTGCGATGTTGGCAGGGGTGGGAGGACGAGGGTTAGGGCCAGTCTTGCCATGGCAGCAGAAGCCATCACAGCAGTGATTGTCTGTGTGATGGGGGTCTCCACAGATGGCACACCTGGGGTTGCACACTCTGCAGAGATGAGTGGGGTGACCCCACCTCCAGCAACAGTTGCATAGAGGGGAGGCGGTTTGCATGGAAGCACTGTGGAAGGTGCAGACGCGGTTTTCAAAGAGGAGGGTGTGGTTGATGAGACCCTTGGCTCTGGTGGCTGATTGAGAGTCCCAGAGATTGAAAAAGAGGATGGCCGAATCAGAGTGGGGGGAGACATGATGGAAGTGAGGTTTATTGACAAGATGTTGAATTATCTCGTGGTAAGGGGAAGATTCAATGACTTCTTTGAAGTCATCAGAGTTGTGGGGAGTTCCGTCGGAATGGAAGTAGGGAAGGTTTGTCAGTTTGATGAATGATTTAGACATAGGGAGGGAGGGGATGACAGCATCCCTTATCTCTGAAGTGGCAAATGCTGACCAGTTAGAATCAGTGATGCCTTTTTTGATGAGGAGGAGTTCCTCATCTGTGGTGACTTGGTTGGTCAACAGCCATAGAGTTCTGTCGTTGGATTTGGCTGATTTGACTTTGAGGAGGAATCCCTTTTGGTAAAGGGCATTATTGCAGTTTCTCACCACAAGGTCGAGAGAAGTGATGAGAATAGGCTTAAAAATATCATTGTAGGGAACAACGACATTCTTGTGGGAAGGGCCATGAGTGGCCTTGGGTGAATTAGAGGGGCGGGGAGGAGGAGATTTGGGAGA
>JAEUWP010000604.1:0-24441 GCA_018524725.1 Podaxis mareebaensis | reverse complement strand
ATCATGATCCTTCTTGCTAGATCCTAGCGCCTCTGCGAACCATCTAGTGAGATAGCCGCCCCCTAGCAAAGCTCAGGCGACCGGTGATAAGGACCAACCTAACAATTTGGAAGGTTGTGAGGTCCCTAGATTCTGTAGCTAATGAGCATTGATCATATCCAACAAATAGATTGAAGACTCTGTAACATCCTTGTCCTCCAAATGATTCTGCATACTGCTCAACCATTGGGGGTAGCCCACTGTCTTTGATCATTACCACATTGAGGGGTTGGAGGTTGTGAACTATGTGAAGGGACTTCCCATCCTTCTTTGGTATGCAAAACCACTGTGACTGGTATGATGAGCTTGAGGGTTCATACACTCCTGCCATGATCTTTGCTTTGATGATATCAATAACTTGTTGATAGATACTGGGTGGAATAGGGATGTTTTTCAGGATCCAGGGGACATGCTCAATGGTAAGGATGATAATTGGGTCAAAATACTCAGCTGAAAATTTCCCCTTTTCATCTTCTGTCCACATGAACCCTAACTCCTGCTCCCTAATTAGATAATGCACAAGTCTCTCCTCCTCTGGCCATAAGAAGCCTTCTGTGTTGACCAACATGGCTCTCATTTGCTCTAGGGTGTATCACATTCCCTCAACAAAGTCTAGTAGGTGGGTAGGGAGTGTTGGGAGCATCTTGAGTGGATTACAAGGGATGCAGCAAACAATTCAGAAGTTTTCAGGTAATGTGGTAGTGACTGGTTTGATTCAATTAGCAACCTTTTTATATACATAGTTGGATATGTCTGGGGTTAGGATATTGGTTTCTAGATTCATTAATGAGATTTCATATATCTCTTGTGGTTTATGGATGCAGGGAAAGTTTGAGTCTGTAAATGAAAGTGGTGAAATCATAGTGCAAGAGAGTGTGGTAGTTGGAATTGGGGATATATATGGAAAACAGCTGTCTCCTCAACAGTTAATGGTTGAATCCTTGACATCTAAAAACCCTGTTGTGGTGATGGATGCTGAGTGTGAGGATGTGTTGGAATCATGATAACAGCTTGGGTGTTCAGGTCAGCCAGGGTAAGGTGGGAGTCCCCATTTGCAAAGTGGTGAGTGCTGGCTTATGTAAGGGTGAGGAAGGGACAGCCAAGGAGCATTTCATACAAGGCATTTTATATGACCTGGACCTGTAAATAGAAGGTATGTGGTCCTACACACACAGGTAGGTCTCATAGTAGTCCAATGGTAGCATCTTTTGATGAATTCACTGACTCCATGACCATGGTTTGATCTGCGAGTAGCAGTAATCCCAGCCTCTCCCAAATGTCTTGTCAAATCGCTATGATCTGAGACCCTTCATCCAGTATTGCCTCTACAGTCACCTTCACATTGAGCTCAAGAGAGATAGTTCAAAGGTCCTTGACTTGGTTGGCCACAATCAAGGAGTCCAGATTAATGACTGGCTGATGCTGAAGAAACAAAGCTAGTTGTGTGTTGATATCAGTTGAATTTTCTTTGAACACTGATACACTCACTGTTGCCCTGGTGGGTATTTGTTGTGTAGTGACCTGATCCTTGATATATTTCCAAACATCCAGGGCAATTGCATAAAGTTTGTGTTGTGAAAGCATGACTGTGCCTTCAAGACTTCTTTGTACAACATTCTGAATGATGGATGGATCTTTGATCAGTGTCAAATACTGGTACTGAGGTTGTTGTGTCATTGCAGACACTGGATTATCGGTGGGAGGGGTGAGGACTATGGCCAGTGTTTCTTTTGTCATTGTTCCTCTTTCCATTCCTAGAGGCATGACATGTTTGCCAGCTGCCTGTGTGTTGGCCACAGGTGCATTCTTTGGTTTTCCTGTTATCCCTAGCCACTTTCTGAGATCCTCTTGTCATTTGAGTGCTGCCACAGCCATGCTGTTGAGTATGTGTAGTTCCTGCATGTCCTGGATGGTGGCTGAGGTTTGGGAGCTGGTGACCAATGGCTGTGGGATTGTCAAAGTCTCTAGAATGTAGGCTTGAACCAAGGACAACATTGGGTGAGTACTGTGCCAATTTTCTATGCATTCCATAAGATTTCAACTGGGCACCACCTGCAGTGTCACTGGGGTCCCATCTGGCAGACAGATCTGATTCATTGCATTTCTGATACACCATCCCTGCTTCAGGTATTCTTCAAGCTTCTCACATTGGCAAAAGGGATGGTTTGGGTCCCAGCAAAATCCACATCCTGAGAATTGACTTCAAGGTCCTGCAGGTTGGGGGTTTGGTTGAAGTGATGGCTGTTGTGAGGCAGCTATGGATCCACCTAGGCAACTTGCTAGCTTGTTGATAAACATATCTGACACCATGATCCTCTCAATCAAGGACATATCAAATGTTTCTCTTGGTACTGGTGCCATTGTTTCTGAGGTTGCTAGAGTAAGGGTTCCATCTGAACTATTGCCATTTAACAAGAATCTTGCTGCCCATTCCACATCATTGATATCCCATGGTTCTGTTAAGGGGTGTCAAGGACTTTTGAGCTGGAGTTGTGTTTGTATCTGATTTCAGGTGTCAATGCGGAAACCTACTAAAAACATCTTGTTGAGTTTGCTCTTGTAATAAATTTTCAATAATACTCCCCAAACTGAATCTGTTCTCACATTGGCATAGTGGCTTGATTCTCCACAAGGATTTTGAGGTCCATAATTGAGTACTGGTTTTTGTCCTCTATGCCTGGGTACATAGCCATAATGTCCTGCCAAAATCATGACCAATCCACATCACAAGCTGCTGGGCAACTATTCCATATCTTGTAGTTGTCCCCATTGAGGTACCTTATTGTATGGGTGATTAGGTCTGCTTGTGACAGGTTACATTCTCAGCCCAGTATCTCTATTTCATCAAAAAACTGTTTCAGGGATTGCAGATGTCCATCAAACTTTGGTGCTCCCCAATCATGTTGAGCTGGCATAAACTGGGGGCTTCACTGGTTAACAAGGATGGGTTGGGGCATTGGCAGATGTGGTGGTAGTGCCGGTACTTGTTGCTGGCCAGGTTGATACTGAGCTGTCATATACTGTGGTATAAATGGTCCTGGTACTGTTTGGTATTGCAGTATCAATGGGCCTTGTAGTGCCTGATATTGTGGTATCAGTTGTGCCTGGTGTTGTGGAATGTATGGTCCTCATAGTGAAACAATTGGATTTTGTTCTGGTATTAATTCAGGACTGCCATAGTTGCCCCAGTCAGCTGCTTGGAGAGGATACTGTGGCAACCCAACCAGTTTGGGGTTTGCTGCTCTGTTGAGTGGCAAAGGTGGTATTGGTAAACTTCTTGGGGAATTCAGTAATGGTTGATGCTGTGATGATCCTCCAGGTTCCCATATGTTATTGTACCATGTCTGTCCACTGCTGTTTTGCCTGTCCATAGCAGTGTTTGGTAGTGATCTCTGGTATGATGTCAGTGGCCAGTTTGGATGAGTGAATAGGCTGGGGTTTGTTTCTGCTTCATCTGAGTTGGTTCTACTAATGCTTCTTGGTAGTTCCCAACTGTGCTCACTAGAGTTGCTCCTGTCAGTTGGCAATGGGAGGATTGAGTATCCTGGAGTCCAAGATATGTTGGGCAGCAAATCTGACTTTGGAACCCCTTGCAGTGGGCTCCAGTTGAAATGACAACAATTGTTCTATGTAGAAAGCAACAACAAAAAAAAGAGCAAGCACAATCACATCTGTTGATCATATGAGTTCTGAGTCACTGAGATACCTTACAGTTCCAAGAACCACCACTGAGTAACCTAGGGACAGTCAGCTGTCCAAGAGGGATGCCTGCACCAATGAACTGCAATTATAAGGAGCTGAGCAGGGAGGAAGCAGAAATGTTTATAGAACAAGCCTAGTTGGCAAGTATTGAATGAGCAAGACTAAAGATGGATAGGGGAAGTCCTCGAGAGTATAGTTAGAGTCCTAGGGTATCATCCAGAAGGTGCCTATCTACTACTGTTAAGCTGTATTTTATAGCAAAGTTATGAGTCTGTGCACTGTTTTGCTGCTGATATGAATCCAGAGAGGTCAGGACAGACATTAAGTGTGTGCTAGTAGATATAGTAATATGAGTCATAGCTAAACCTAATGATGTACTGAGATGCAAGGATCAAGGGTATATACTTTAACACAAGGCCTTGTTATCTATCCCTCTCAAGTGATTACACAAGTGTGAGTATCATGTTGTCCAATCATGATGGACAGACATTCAGTAGCCATTTCATGAGCAAGAGAGTGCCAGTCCTCACATTCCTCTGCCCAACCATCTCCAGCTTGCTGTCATCCCAGTACCCACAAAGTTGTGAGGGGCCACATTGTCAAGTGGGGTACTAGTTGTGGCTGTTGTAATAGGATGCTCTGGGTTTTAGGTCCTGCTGGAGTTGGAAAATCCACTGTTGTGCAAACTGTTGCCAAAGAGTTTCAACAAGCAGGTTGCCTAGGAGCCACCTTTTTCTTCTTGCAGCCAAACCATCTTGATGACCCTAGTGCTGTCATTCCCACCCTTGCTTATCAGCTTGCAACAAAAAATCCTCGATACAAGTGCATCATAACTGAGTGCCTTGCAGAGGATCCATGGATTCTCAACAAGAATTGTCATACTCAATTCAAGGAACTCATCATTGAACCCTTCCAAATACTCCTAACTCAGTATAAGGACACTATTCAGGAGCTGCTATTAATCATCCTGGATGGATTGGATGAGTGCAAAGGTTGAGAAGCCCAGTGTGAATTCATCAAGCTCATCAGTACCCATGTCTGGCTGGTGGATAGGTTTCCCCTGATCTGGATGATTTGCAGTTGTCCCAAGTGGCACTACAAGTCCATGTTATCAGATCCAGGCTTTCATGTCATCTGCAAATGGGAGGAACTTCTCATTGATGATGCTGAGGCTCAGTAGGATGTACAGTGCCTTCTTCATGTCAGTTTTACAGAGATCCATAAAAAGTACTGCAATCAGCTTGACAATAACTAGCCACCTGAATGGTGCTTGCACTACATCAGTATTGCAGCCTCTGGCCACATCAGCTTTGCATCTTTTCTCCTTTGTTTCATTGGAGACAAGAATTACAGTGATCCAGATGGCCAGCTCAAAATTTGTCTCAGTTTCCTTCACAGCTCTGGCTCACTCAGCAATGTAAATCCACTGCATACACTTGATCTCTTTTTTTTTTTTTTTTTTTTTAAATCAACGTTTATTGCAATAGAACTAACTACTACAAATGGGTGCATGATAGCAGTCCCAATACTGAAACTAGAGAAAAGGAAAAGGAAACAAAGGAAAAGGAGGAAGAGAAAAAGAAGAGGATGAGAGCGGAAGACGCTACTATATATAAGGATGAGATGAGAAGAGAGTGAAAGCTAACTTAACAAAACATGCAATAGAGGGGGAAATAGAAGAGGGGTAGGAGCGGGGAGCTAACTACGAGGCAAAGTGAAAGAGGAAAAGCCTTTAGTGAACATCTGGGACTCCATTTCTTGCAAGTCGCTCTCTGCGGTTGAGGTGGTGGGTGGTGAACTCCTCTTGGGTGATGGGCCCTTGTATCTGGTTGGCGAAGGAAAACGCCACAGGGTTTCTGGTCTAAAAAAAGGGTAACCCAATGGAAGCCATCATGGGCCCCATATGGGTATTGGAAGCAGGGGCAGGCGTTGAGGATGTGTTCTTGGGTTTCAAGTGGCTCACTGCAGGGGCAAGAGGTGATGTGACACCCAGGGAAGAAGCACTGTTGGAAGGTGCCGATGGGCACATGATTGGTAACACAGCACATGAAGCATGCGCAAAGGTTGGGGTTCTTCCCGAGGGGTGAGTTAAGCCAGGTGCCCTCTTTGGCGTATTTGGGGAGGAGGGGTTTTTCTGCACTGTCAATGAGGGGGAGCCAAGAGTGGCCACGGTGAGCAGGGTCATTCATTAGTTGATGCCATAGAGATAGGCATTTTTGAGTGTAATGGTTATGAATGAATCCGAGGGAGGTGTGGAAGGGTTGGTGATGCAGGTTGGGAAGGCAGAGGGACTTGGCAAGGGTGTGTGCCTTGTGGTGAATAGACCAGTTAGCAGAGGAGGGGATTGATTAGAAATGGATATGGTTTAGAGGGGAGGAGGAGAGTTAGGAGTGTAAGAGAGGGGTGATTATGATAGAATCCGGATGTGCGCTATAAGGCCTATAAGAGAACAAATGTTTAGCAGAAGAAATTGAGTCTGTGAAAACTACAATTGAAGAGATGTTGAGAGATTGGGAAGAAGAAATAGAGGAAAAGAGACTGAGATGGAGAGCATAAGACTCAGAGTCAGAAGAGGTCACTTCCCCACAGGGGTGGACTGTGGAAGAAAGAATGTCTGTATCAGAAGAGTTAAAGACGAGAAAAGTGGAAGTGGCAGAAAGGGAGGAAGTGGAAGGAACAGAACCATCTGTAGCTACAAGTAGAGAGACAGGGGAAGAAAAAGCAAGATCTTGGGCACAGGATGCATTGGCGATGTGTAGCACCATGGCACCTTCTTTTGAAGGGTCAGGGCACTCAAAGAATTTAATTTGTTCACTGAACAAGTCCAGCAGATGCTGGCCGGGTTTGGCGCTGGAATGGAGGTGCTGGAACTGGTCTGTGACCAGTTGGGTGTCAGAAATAAAGTCTAGCACTGACGAGCATTGCCTGGTTTGGCGCACATCTAAGGGGTCGATGTCGTACATGAGTAGTTTGAGGGGATGGGATGGGGGGAGGGTGTGGAAATGGAGGGAGCATCGTTTAGCAAGCTTGAAGAGGTGGAGTTGAATGGGGATGAGGCCTGCAATGGCCTCGATTCCACTGGAGGGGGTAGTGCGGAATGCACCAGTGATCCAGAGGGCTGCTTGTTGTTGCATGCACTGTAGGGATTTGATGAGACCGCAATAGCATGCATTGCGATTGAACCAGAGACAGAAACCATAGGTCGCAATAGGGACGACACATGATTGGTAGAGGAGTCTCTTGTGGAGGGGGGATAGACCGCAGATGGAGTTGCCGAGCATGTGCATGCATCAGACAGTGGATAGCGCCTTGGTTGAGTAGAACTGGACATGTTCCTTGAAGGTGAGATTTCTATTGAACCAGAAACCAAGGTAGCATAAGAAGGGTTTGGGGTGGATAGTGAGGGAATCATCGATGACGATGGGGGGATTGGGTTTGTGAGAGGGCCAATTGGAGAAGTGAAATGCCTCGGTTTTGTCTCTTTCGAGGACAAACCCAAGGTGGCAGAGATAGTCTTCACAGTTCTTGTAGACCTGTGAAAGGAGGCAGCAATTAGTAGTGAATGAGTCTGATTGTACTATAATAAGGCCATCGTTGACAAAGGAAACCATTTTACAATGGGGGTCATTGGAGAAACAGTACATAAATGGAGAAAGGGAGAGAGCAGTGAGGATAGGGGAGAGTGTGGAACCTTGGCCAATGCCAACAGAAGTGGAAAATTTTGGGGACAAATTGTTGTTCCAAGAGTAAGTAGTGAATCGATTACTTAAGTAGTCGGAAAAGAAAGAGACGAGATTTGAGTTGAATCCTTGGTGGCAGAGAGTGGAAATGAGGATGTTGTGGTTGGTGGATGGGAAGAACTGTGCCACATCGAAGGCAATGATGCTAGTCTTGAGTTTTTGTTTCCACCCTGTACAAACAAAGTGAGTAACGTAGACACCAGCGTCTTCTGTAGAGCGCTGAATGATCCCTCTGAATTGAAGGGGGTGAACAAGATTGTGCTGGGACACTTCGAACTGCATCCGAGCTGAGATCATTTTCTCGATTAATTTACTGAGGGTGTTGAGGAGGACTATTGGGCAGAACATCTTCGGGGTAGAATAATGGGGTTTGTTGGGTTTAGGGATGATGATGGAAGTGGAGTTCTTGAAGTGTTCCAGCCAGGTAGAGAATTTGATGCATTTGGTTGTGAAGATGAGGAAGTTGTGGAGGAAGGTGTTGTTAGACATGAGATGTTTGATATGGGCCCACAACAGGTGGTCGGGACCAGGGGCAGAGGAGTTAGCGCATGGGCTGAGGGCATCAAAGAGCTCAGCCTTGGAGAAAGGAAGCCATGGGCATTCCGGATGGGCATCAAAAGATTTGATGGCACTTACATCAACTGGGCAGTTAGATGCAGAGTTATATGAGGAGTTGAGAGCATGCCATAGATCATGTAATTCATCACAGCTCTTGCCATTATAAGTGATGGATTGGGAGGGGGGAAGGTTGTGCTTGCCAACCCAGGACATGAGGTCCCAGGGGTGGCGATCTTCCTCTGCGATGTCTCTGATCTTCTTGTTGAAGAAGAGGCATTTGGCTTGGCATGTAGTGTGACAGAACTTGGTCCAGTTTGATTTGGACTTGTGAGTTTGGAATGCTTTGAGAGCATTGGAGCATTGTGCGTTCCACCATGGTTTGGACCGAGTGCAGATTTTGACAAGCTTGGCATTGTGCTGCCATTCTTGGTTGATGATTTGAGACATAGTTAGGGCATATGAATGTATGTCTCTGGCAGAGTTGAAGATGGGTGGAATGCTCTGAAGACGAATGCCTATTGAGTAGAGGAAGGTAGCTTCTTCTTCTGAATCCCTGGGAATGGTGAGCTTCTCGATGAAGGGTTGGAAGGGAGAGGGGATGGGGAGGGAAGTGAGGAGTGGACGATGGTCTGAAGTGAACTGCCAGTCATTGCGGATTTGATGGACTGGGCTTTGAGAGGGTTCGTCTATCATGAAAATAAGGTCAATGACAGAAGGGTGTTTATTACCGTCATAAGGAATGTGAGTGTATTTATCTTGCAATGGTGTGGATAGGGAAAGACCTAGAGAATTCATGATGTCAGTTAGGAGGTCTCCCCACGCAGTGTGGTGGGTTATATGAGGATCCCATTCAGGAGAATGGGAGTTGAAGTCACCTCCAGTGCAGATAAGGCCTTTAGGGAAGAGGTAGACATGTTCTTCAAGGAAGGAAATGGAAGAGTTGTTCGAAGGGTCAAGATAACAGTTCAGAAAGTAAACCTTTTTGGGAAAGGAAAACGAAATGAGTTGGAAGTCCGGAGAGGAAATAATGTTCGGATGGGAAGTCGGCAGAAGCGAATCACATGAGTGGTGGATGAAGGTAGCTGTCCTGGGACGATCTTCATTTGACAGAAAAATGCGCCAATTTGGGTTATATGGCATGCCTTTGTAGGGGACTCCTTCAGAGTCGTTAGTGGAAGGAATATTTCAAATAACGTTAAATGGGGGTTCTTGGAGACATAGAACTGAAATGTCCTTGAAGAGAGGATCATTAAGAAGCAGTTCAATGAGAGAAGAAGAGCGATGAACATTGAAAAATAGAATAGGAATAGAGGAAATGGAAGAAGGAGCAGGGTGGTTAAAAGGTCCTTTAGACATTAATGGCACCTGAGTTGAAGTCACGACAGTTCTTTTCAGCTTTGAGTTCCCGAAGTCTGGTAGTGATCCATTCCCAATCAAATCAGTGACAGAAGAAGGGACATTTGTCCAAGTTTACATGATGTTCTTTAGAGTCACATGACAGGCAGTTGAAGGAGGTCACATGAGGACACTCCACGATATTGGCAGGGGTAGGGGGATGGGGGTTGGGACCAGGTTTGCTGTGACAGCAGAAGCTGTCATGGCAGTGGTTGTTGGTGTGGTGGGGGTCTCCACAGATTGCGCACCTGGGGTTGCATGCTTTGCAGAGGTGTGTGGGGTGGCCCCACCTCCAGCAGCAGTTGCAAAGAGGTGAAGCGGTGCGCATGGATGCACCACAGAAGGTGCAGATGCAGTTTTCAAATAGGAGGGTGTGGTTGATGAGGGTCTTGGCTCTGGTGGCAGATTGGGAGTCCCAAAGGTTGAAAAACAAAATGGTGGAGTCAGAATGGGGGGAGACACAGTGGAAACGTGGTTTGCTAACAAGATGTTGGATCATCTCGTGATAGGGTGAAGATTCGATAACTTCTTTAAAGTCATCAGAAGTGTGGGGTGTACTGTTGGACCGGAAATATGGGAGGTTCATTAGTTTGACGAATGACTTAGACATAGGGAGGGAGGGGACAACGGCATCCCTTATCTCTGAAGTGGCAAATGCTGACCGGTTAGAGTCAGTGATGCCTTTCTTAATGATGATGAATTCTTCATCGGTGGCAACTTGACTGGTCGAAAGCCATAGGGTCTGATCATTAGACTTGGCCGATTCAACTTTGAGTAAGAAGCCCTTCTGATAAAGGGCGTTATTACAGTTCCTCACCACAAGGTCAAGAGAGGTGATGAGGATAGGTTTAAAAATGTCATTGTAGGGGACAACAACATTCTTGTGAGAAGGGCCTTGAGTAGCTTTGGGTGAGTTGGAGGGGCAGGAGGGAGATTTAAGGGACGTTGAAGGGGATGACTTGATGTCTCCAGATGATTGGAGGAAGTTGATAATGTCAACCAGTGACATGTTAGGGAATTGATTTTGAAGAGCAGCATATTTTTGAAGCTCTTCTGGTTGTAGGGGAGAGTTTGAGGCAGCTCTGGCATATGACGACCTCTGGGTGGAAGGGGAAGGGGCATTGGACCTGGGATGGGTCTTGTAATTAATGGGGGGAGGGGAAGATGAAGGAGGAGAGGGTTTTGGGGAAGGTTTAGGGGCCTGGGGAGGGAAAGAGGGAGTGACAATAGGCTTATGCTGTTCTTGAGTGGCTATAGGTTTGTGAGGTGCCCATCGATGAGTGACGGGGGTCCACATGCTAGAGTGGTTGTTATCCTTTCCCGAAGTTTTGGCTTCAGGAATGGATTTGGGAGCAGTGGTGGTGGTAGGTGGTGGAGGGAGCATTTCAGTGTCAACATTAGAATCAGATGACTCACCTGGTTTGTTTGTATCTTTGGGGGGGAGACGAGAAAGGGTGATTGCTCACACAGTGTCCTTTTCAAATTGCAAGTCTGAACCCTGGAGGTTCCCAGAGGTGTCAGAGGTGAGAATGATGGAAGAGCCCTGGAGAGACCCAGAGGCATCTTTGGGGGAGGGGGAGGACACTGCTGGTGCCTTTTCAGCCCAGCGTTCTTGGTGGTGACCAGTGGACATGGGTGTAGGGGTGGGGGATAGGGTGTGGGAGGGAGGGAATTGCATGGCAATGAAGTCATACAGTTTAAGCTGGTGTCCATTGTAGGGGACAGACATGTTATGCAACTGGTTGGAATGTGCAATTATTTGGAGAATACGGATCAAGGTGGGGATACCTTCAAAGGTGGAGAGATCTCCAGATTCAGCCCAACTTCCTAAAAAGGAAGAAATGAATTCTAATAGAGAGGTGAGGCATTTGAGCCCCATGAGATCATTTGTGTTGGTGATGTTGATCATAGCGATGCCATCACCAATAGTGTCATAGATGGCTGACCAATCCGTTCCATGGAATGGCTGCACCTCAGCATGAGGCTGCACAGCAAGAGGGGGGGTAGTAGGGGTGAAGGTTGGGATAGTTGGGAGGGGGTCGGATGGATGAGATTCGTCCCATGCACCACCAGGAGTAGGTGGAACGAATCTGTGAGAGGCAGCTAGGGCTTGGGCTGGGGTCAAAACCCTGTGGGAAGAGGGTACCACTTCAGGGGACATATCAATGTTGTCGCGAGTAGGTGCAATAGATGGATGAATGGATTTGGGGGTTGAAAGGCCTTGAGAGCCTTTGTCGATATCTTCATCTCTGTTTTCTTCAGCAGAAGATACAGATGCGGTGTCGTCATTCTCTCTGAACTTCATACTCTTCTCCAATTGATTAGAGAGAGATTGATTGGTAGAATAAGAGTGTTTAGCTCCAATAGAGGGAGAGGGTGAGGGGGGCTTTCAAATGAAATCCTCAGAGACTCGAAAATCATTGAAGAGGGGAACAGAGGCCTCTCTTGGGAGTGTCGGGTTAGGTGCTACACTGGTGCTAGAGCAACAGCAATGAACAATGCCGGAATGAATGCTACTGGTGGTGTTCTTGACTCCTCCAAAGAAGCTGCTAGTCTCTTTGGAGTCTTTCATACTGATATAGAATGAGTTTTGTATTCCTTGTACTACGAATAACTGTGCCACTGAAATGATAGTGGTAGTTACTGAGAAAGGAAGGTGATGATACACTTGATCTCCTCTGTCACTGGCTACTCTCTGATATTCCTGCTGACATACTCCCCATTACAATGTGCATTCTTGGAATGCATGCTCTCTATGGTTATTACCCACTTACTCTCCAGGATCAAGCCAAATTTCTTGACCTTAGCCAAGCTTCATTTTATCAATCACTCTGACAGTTGCACTCAGTGCTCTATATCCCTCCTGCACCTGAAGCCAATTTGACTTCCATTGGTGTTTACCATGCTTCATTCTTTGATTTCCTGCTAGATCAACATCATTCTGGGAACTTCTCTTTGGACTGGAAAGCCATGTATTATGATGTAGCAGTTCAGTCTCTTGAATGGCTAAGTCACACCATTCAAAATGAGCATAGTAAGGCATCTACTGATATTGTAAACTTTGCTCATAACACACCTACATGTATCCTGTAGGTCCACTTTGTTGCCTTGGCCCAAACCCACTTCTCTGGCTGAGTTTTCTTTTCATGTTGGGTGGGATGCATGTTGCCAGGTGTCTGATGAAGTAATTCCAAGCATAGTCAGCAAACTTGAAAGCTTTGACTTTAGTGGCTTACTGTTATGACCTTTGTATGAACTCAGGTTGCAACTAGGCAAAGACTTGAGGATGAGCAAAGGGGAAAGAACTAGTTGGTAAAGCATAAGGAATACAGGTGCTCTACCTAGGGTTTATATACTATGGGAAGGATAGCTAAGAATAGATGAAACAGGGGGATGAGTCAGTGGATGACTAAGGTGGGATGTAGCAAGGGGCTGAAACATGGGATGAAACAGTATGCTGAGTAAGTATGTTCTAAATATAGATGAGACCATAACATCACCCTCCTCCTAAGGTGTCATGACCACATGAAAACTAATGCAAAGGTCCATGTAAGTTACAGCATACTGGAAAGGTGAAACATGTAAGGAAATTCTGGGCTTCTTCAAATGTTGGTGGAACTTGTAGTCAATGGGTGATTTTGTGAGTGACATCCCTCTTGTTGGGGCCAATAAAGAATTGGTTGGTGACTTTCTTCTAGGCAATGAAGAATGGGGCATGGTCAGGTCCTCCACTGTACATGGGGATCATGGTGCCTCAATAGGTGGCACCAGTGTTGCTGTGGTCTTCAATTAAGACCTGGAGGATCTTCCTCCAGTACTCTTCATCTTTCTCGCCATCTTTCTTCAGAGTTTTGAATGGGACTGGGGGTTCACATTTCTTGACTGTAGCAGGACCTGTGTATTCAGGGGTAAGGAACTTGATGAGGTGCATGACCTCTTCTTTGATGGTAGGAGCTTCTTCATCTGATTCTGAGTCTGCCAAGGGATAGCATTGTGGAGCAGGTCATGGAGTTGGGTGTTCATGAGGGAAGGGGTCTTTTCCTTGGGTGAGTGATACAAGACAGGATACAAGGTTTTTCTTCTCTTTGTCATTGGTTATGCCAAGCTTGGAGAGCTGCTCTGCCACCATGACTAGGATGCTGGTGAATCAGTCACTTGTATCAGATGTGAGGTAGTCATTGGTGTCATGGAGGATGATGTGGATATGTTGGTTCATCTGGGTGGCTCATCCTGATCCTTTGGCTGAATTGTGGACTTGTGAGATGGTTGCTTGGACTACTTGGGCAAGTAACTGAGTGGCTTCTTGTACATCATTGTAAACTTGCTGAAGGTGGATGATGTCTCATGCTAGTTGTATGTGCTCTTTGAATTGTTTGGCTGGGTTGTTGTCTGTTAACTGCTGCTTGATGTTGGTGATGAGGGTGTCAGTAGGGGTGGTGGTAGGGACAAAGGTTTGGGTGCTTTGGTCTGTGTCCATGTCTGAATCTGCTTGGGGTGTTGTATTGCTATGACCATTGGTTACCCCCCCTCTTTATAGGTTTTGCTCCAGGAAACCTTTGGAGATAATCCTGTAACACCTCCTGAGTGTTCTCCAGTGCTGATTCAGCTATCCATGTGTCATGTTCATTACTGTACCCTTTCCAGTGCACAAGGTACTGCATTCCTCGGCCTTTCTTGTGATGTCCTCAGATTTCCTCTATCTCATATTCTTCTTCTCCATTAATGAGCTCTGGTTGCAGTGGCAGTTCGGCTTGCTGATTCACAAACTTTGGTGGTTGATATGGTGTTAGTAATGCTTCATTGAATATATCATGGATGACCCATCCTTCTGGTAGCTCCAATTGGTATGCCCCTGGTCCTACTTTCTTGAGTATCTTGAAGGGTCCATAGCACTTGTGATCAAGCTTCTTTGTTGGCTGATTTGTCATTATATTTGTTCCTTTGAGCCACACCTGGGTCCCTTCTTTGTAATCCCTGCTTGCTATTCTCCTTTTGTCATAGTGCTTTGTCATGGCTTGTCTCTTGCTTTCTAATAGCTCTCTGGCTTGTGTTTGGTATGCTGTAAGTTTCTTGAGAAGTTCCATGATTGATGGCTTGATGGTGTCAGTGATTCTGTGGTGAAGTCTCCTTTCCAAGGGTGTCATCCATAGTTTAGGAAGAATGGGGTTTCTCTAGTGCTACTGTGTGTCTTGTCATTGTACTGGAATTCAGCTGTGGATAACCAGTCTGTCCAGTTGTTTTGGGTGTAGTTGAGATATGCTCATAGGAAGTTTTTGACTTCCTGGTTGACTCATTCTGTTTGTCCATCTGTTTGGGGGTAATAGGCTGTTGATAGTCCTTGCTCAGTCCCTGTTGCCTTGCATAGGTTCTTCATGAATGTTGATGCAAACTGTGGCCCCCTGTCACTGATAATCTTTCATGGAATGCCATGGAGTTTCCAGATGTGGTCTCAGTATATCTTTGCTAATCCCATGGAATTGAGGTTGGTGTTTGTTGTGATTAGTCAGATCATTTTGGTAAACCTGTCTACAATGACTAGAATCACATCTGCTCTGTTTGATTCTAGGAGTGGTCTAATCATGTTGATGTTGATTTCGTGCCATGGCTCTTCAGGTGTTTCAAGGGGGTGGAGTGGGGCTGCTTTCTTTTGTTGAATTGCTTTGTTTCTTTGACAGCTGTCATATCCCTGCACATAGGTCTTGACATCAGCTTTCATTGCTGGCCAATAGTATGTTCACTTGATGAGCTCCATCATTCTGTGGGATCCTGGGTGTCCAATGTCAGGTGGGTCATGATACCTCTTCATGATCTTGCTCTGTAGGTCCTTGTGGTTCAGCACATAGATTTTGCTGTCTCAGTATGTGACTCCCTCTCTTTCCCATGTCCTTTCAGGTTCTTCCTTCAACCATTTGTCCACTATCATTTCTCTCCTGCCTCCCTTGATGTCCCTCAGCATTTCTTCATCTCCTTTTACTTCAAATAATCCTCTTCCTAGGATGACTTCTTCTGTGATTGTTTCTTCTTAATGGAGTCATCATTGGAATAGTACATCCTTGAGTATTGTGACCTCCTTGTCTTCTTCTATTTCATTGAAGTGCATTATCCATGATAAGATGTCAGCTTTGGTGTTTGTTTTTCCTGGTATGTGCTTTAGTGTGAAGTTGTATTCCTGTAGTTTTAGGTGCCATTGCATTTGCCTTGCATTTATTCATCAGGGGGATCAGAAGTATTCCAGGTTCTTGTGGTCAGTCCAGACTTTGAATGGCTCTCTTGCTTCAAGTAGATACTGTCTCCATGTCTTTAGCACTTCAATGATTGCAAGGAGCTCCCTGTTGTATATCTTATAGTTGCATTCTGCTGATGATAGTGTTCTGGATAGGAATGTGATGGGATGCCATTTCCTTCCCTGTTCTTGTGATAGGACTCCTCCAATGGCATATTTCGATGCATCAACTTCCACTCTGAATTTCCCATCATCCTGTGGGAGTGCCAGTACTGGTTCTTCTGTTATGTGTCACTTCAATTCCTCAAATGCATTTTGCTGAGTTTCTCCCCATTCCCATGGTTGTCCTCCCTTCAGCTTGTGTAGTGGTCCTGTGATGTCACTGAAGCCCTTGATGAATCATTGGTAGAAGTTTGCAAAACCTAGGAAGCTTTCAACATCCTTGACTGTAGTTGGGGTGGGCCAGTTTTTGACTGCCACAATCTTTTCTTCTTCCATCTTGACCTTTCCATCTCCTACTACCATTCCTAGTATGGGTATCTCCTTCACATCAAGCACACATTTGGACCATTTGAAATATAGTTTGTGTTTGTTTGCAATCTTCAGGAAGCATATTGTTTGTTCTTCAAGTTCTTGCTGTGTCTTGCCTGGGATGACAAAGTCATCCATATAGTTGACCAGTACCCCTTCCTGTAACAGCTCTCAAAAGACTGTGTTCATCATTCTTTGGAATGTGCCTGGGGAGTTGCATAGGCCAAAGAACATGACAGTGGGCTTGAATAGTCCTTTGTTTGTCAGGAATGCTGCTTTCCACTCATCCCCTTCTTTGATGTGCACATTGTTGTATCCCCAAATGATGTCCAGCTTGTTAAAGTACTTGGCATCCTTCAGCTTGTCAATGATCTCTCCAATTAATGGTAGTGGTGTTTTGTCCTTGACCATGACACTATTGAGTTTCCAATAGTCTTGTACCAATTGTTTGGATCCATCCTTCTTTGGGATGAAGAAGCATGGTGATGCATAGGGGGATTTCAATGGTCAGATTTGTCCTGATGTGAGATTTTCCTCAATAAACTTGTGACCTGATGTGAGATTTTCCTCAATAAACTTGTGAAGTTCCTCTTTCTCCTTGACTGTCATGGGGTACACCTTTATGGTGCACCAACATGGACAAAAATAAAAAGCCCCACATGGCAGGTATCATTGTGTGCACAGATTAGCCATGTACATATCATGTCTCATAACTAATGTATATAGTATTTGTTTTGAAATGTCAGGCAGTAGCATGCAGAATAAATCCTGTTTTGTGCACACAGAATCAGTCATCTTTTGCACATGGAATCAGTCATCTTTTTGCATGCAGAATAAGTTGTCTTTTTGCATGCAGAATAAAATATCTTTTGCACATGGAATAAGCCCTGTTTGTGTGCAGAATAAGCCCTGTTTGTGTGCAAAAATAAGTTCTGCCTGTAAACTCACATATCCTGCATGAATATATGTCATTGACAAGAAAACATGTGTCTCTCTTTTTTGTGCACCAAAGAAATACATTTAATCATTTTAGTACAACCCACACTTTCACATATCATTCATATTCCTGCCTGAAGTCCTTTCCATTGTGAGAGTGATTACAGCCATAGAATGGAATGTTCATACAATGAGCAGGCATCGGCACATAGACAGTTGTGATGTTGTTGTTGAACTGGTCAAAAACCCTGATAGTAGAGTGTGGCTGAGAATCAGATTTCGAGGAGTGATTCAAATTTCTGTGCAATATCATCAGTGACAATGTTGTGATAAGTAAAAAAAAATACCTACACTATTACTCCAGCAATGGGCCCCTCAACTCCCTGAGCTCCCAAGTCCCTAACAAGTTGGGGCCAAACACTGTGTAGGGCTGCATGGATATGCCTGTTGTAGCTGACCATTACCTTCTTCCTCCTGATTCCATCCAGATATAACACAATATGTGTCTGATTTCTGAGGAACTTCAATGGAAACATAGTTGATGTGGTTCAGTGAGCAGTTAAGGATGAGTGAGGCAGCAAAGACCCAATCTGGACATTTATTGATCACATTGAAAGCTAAACAGATACATGCAACACTCACCAGACAATGCAACCACCAACATATACCACCATAGCAGGTCACTTACCTAGATGTAATAAGCCCCTCTATGCCCTGGTGAACCACCAAAAACCAATATGCTTATAAGTTTTAATCAGATGCTTGCATTCATGGGTGTCTCCCACCAACTCCTCATTACATAGTGTAACCAGATAACTTGAACAAACATAGATCCATCCCATGTGATCCCATAAGGATCTGAAAACATTTTCCATCAAAGGCATTGTCCAGGTCAATGTGCTCCTTTGTGTGGGTATGTTGTTATGTTTATACTTATGACCTATCTCCTACTGCTTGTGCAACAGTCTGGTACATTGAGCACCTACAACCTGCACCCACTGATCATATGGTGATCCCATAGCTTGAGGCATTGTCATAGCCATCCAAATTAGGTATGTAATTAACCATAAATGGTTTGATCTGTGATGGCAATCATGAGTGCCATAAACAAGACAAGGATTGGGTCAGGGTTTGATGAGTCCAGATGACAGATGTGGGATGCATGGACAGTGATTTTGATGATTAGGATAGAAAGGACTTTAGCCATGAGCAGAACAGGGACAAAAGGCAATAGTGGGCATTGACAGCCCCATCCTTACCTTGAGAGAAGATAGATGGACATCCACAGCTGGAGGCACTGGTCCATCACAAAGTGCTTGTTGGTGACTGGAAGGGTTCTGTAGGAGATATCGGGTAGGTAGCATGGCAGAGCAAGGCTAGCAGGTGGATCTGAATCAACTCTGGATCTGCAGGGATATTCAAGTGTCTGCACCCCATCACAGTGATGACCTGGGATTTTTGGTAGTTTGGGATCACTTTTATTGAATGACAGGTCAATGATACAAAGGTCAAGCATGGCCTTCACAACAAATTTACCAATGATGCACAGGTTGTGTGTTTGTTCCCTGGCCCTAGTGTCAGTATCAATACTTCCTAAAGTGTAACTTGAAGCTTACAGTCCACTATCAGTACTGGGGTTTTCAGGGTGAAGCATCACTGGGTATAGGCCAGTAGGGTGGCTGATGCAGATGCCAGTTCCAGCTGTATCCACATCTCACCAAATATTCAAGTCCTTGCATACAAACTCCTTGGGTACCAATGAATAGAACTTGAGAGTTGGCCCAAACCCAGTACCAGGCTCTTTGAAATATTCAACCTCTAAGATCAGTGATGATGAGTTGTGTAGTTCGAACACTTTGACTGCTGACCCTAGGGTGTGCTTCCAAGATTTTCTAGCCTTCTGTCATTGCAGCCACCCAGGGAACCCAATTCCATCATCATGGCAAAACCTAGGGAGAGTATGTCAACTCCATATCATATTCATGGGCAAAAAAAATATCATAGTGTGCTTAAGCTCAAGATTTGTTTGTAGTTATTAAACAGCAAAGCATATCCTACATGACCAGTGTGCTTCAAGGATGTCCCAATGTGATGGTGGAGGTTGTCAGGCATTGGAAAAGCTGCAATTATATGTGTAAGCATCAATTAGCAAATATATTTAGAAGGTGAACAAGAGGATCCACACTGGTTCAACATTTGATACTTTGTCAAGCATGGCTGATGTCATCTTCCAGGTACTTCCTCGAAAAATCTTCCAATGTTTTCTTTGCCTTCCTGCTGTCTTTGAAACTGCAAACCCTATCATGCCACTTTGTCACACCAATGGGAGAGCAGAGCTTGACATCAGAGCTTTCATTCAAAATTATATCATTGTGCCTTTTCCACTCATGTTCATTGCAGGGTGTCCATTGGCCAAAGTCTTCACTGCTGCCTTCAAATGTCCATGCCAGTGGATACCATGACATTATGGTGATCTCCTTGCCATTGCCTGCCCAGTATACATGTTAGGATCTCACATCTTTGTACATCTTGTGTTAATTACCTGTGAACATTCTGTACACCCCACATAATACCTCCAACTCATTGTTCATCAAATTATTATCAATATACTCAATCCCATTGCTGTCCTGCACTGTGAAGATCTCATTTGCATTGCCATGAATTCCCCAGGGACCCCAGATCCCTTTTGCAAAACTGAGGTATTGAGAAGCAATGTGCCATATGTATCCCCCTCTCAGCAGAGCAGCACAAGAACATCGAAGGGAGAAGAGCAACTGACATTGCTTCTCATAAAACTCATAGTCCTTCTTGTCAAAAATGTGACTAGAGAGCCTCATGGGAACCATTGTTGCAGCAGGCTTCTCTAGTGGTGCTATACAGAGAGTGTCACAATATTGAAGGGTGTGGAAGCAGATGCCGTTCTGTATGAGGTCCCAAGCCAATTCTTCCTCAGACATGTCTTCAGGAAGATGACAAACATACAGTGCAGCTGCCATGGATGGGACTGCCAACCTCCACAGAACAGTGCTTTGGTTCTCAAAGTTGAACATATAGAGTTTTTCTGCCTCATTCTTGATGATCCTGATTGAGTTGAGACACATGGAATAACACAGTATGTGCCTGTTGTCCAGGGAGAGGTCCCACAAGTCTGACTCAGGCTTCTCTGACCTTCTGGTGAACAACCTGAGGAAGACCACACACTGCTGACCAATAGGTGTCTTGAAGAATACATTAGATGATTTGATGCCATGCATTCCAAGGGCCAAAAGCAGGGACTTGAAGTCCAACTCAGAGGTGGGTTTGGTGAAGGATGATGGTAATGGAACAGGAGGAACAAAACCAAAGTGCTTTGAAAGTATCTGCAGCACTTCAAATTGTACTTGCCCCCCATTAGAGTCTTCACACTGTTGAGTGGGGGTAGACAGGAGCATACCCTCATTAATCATGGTATTGAGGTGCAGTCCAACTTCTGCTTTAATTGCAGTAAGTTTTGCTGTTGTTTGGGGAGGGGGGCTGATGTTTGTGGACTCACCTGTATTTGATTCCTTTCCAATTTTCTGTGACAGTAGGATGTCAGTCTCAACTTCAGGATGTGGCTCCACATCAGGACCTGCCTTTTCTGCAGTCTGGGTAGTTGGTTCTGATAACTCAAGGTATTTGATCTTGGAGTCAGAGTCATTGTCATCTGGGCCAAAATCAAAGCAACAATCCCACTCATTATAGTAGGGATCATAGCACTTCTGGTGCACACCATACTCATTCAGAGTGTCTAGCCTCTCTTCTTTGAGCACCACCTTCCACATGAACTTGCCCTCAAATGTCCAATCCCACACATAGACAGGGGTACTTACCATAGGTGGATTCTTCTCCCAAGCCTCTCTTCTTTGCCATTCAACTGGCATCTCCTGTGCATACCTATGCTCATGCACTCACTTCTGTTTCTCAAAAAAGGGCTGCCAGACAAAATGCCCAGACTTAAATGGTAGCATATACACACTAACCCACTTTCCTGATAGTGGAGTGGTGTGAGGAGCATTGACATCATTCACTGGGTCTACACTGGGCAGAGGGCTTTGGGGAGTGAATGAACTCATGGTTGGACTCAGAGCTGGCCAGTTCATAGTCAGGCTCATCAGAGAGAATGAATCATTGATTGGGCTTTCACCACAGTTGGTAATACCTGCAGACTGATGCACAGTATAGTGTAGCAACATGGACAAAAATAAAAGCCCCCATGCAAAACATCTTTTGCATGCAAAAATCAGTTTCTATACTAAATAGATATATTTTATTGTAGTTTTGGCTTATTGATGAGTATTATATTCCATGCATGAAAAAAATCTGTGCACAGGAATTGAAGGTGTGCACACAAACAAAAAAGGTCCTGCATGGAAATTGAATTTGTGTGCACAGAAACCAGATTTGCACATGCAAAAAAAAAGCACCAGAAATTGGTTCTGCATATAAAATTGAGGGCCCTTGTCAGTACAAATCTTGGAGACATACCTTAATTGTTGTGTCAGGATTGTCATCCTGATATGGATATGTCAGGAATGATGCTATTGGACTTCATATTCCTATGACCTTCCCCAGGACTGTGCTCAAAAATGAGTACAAATATCCGAGCTGTACCCATAGATTTTGGAGTGTATAGTGTCTACTCATGCTGGGAATAGCATGAACATCTGATCTATGGGTGCAGCTCAGATATTTGTGCTCATTATTGAGCAGTCTTGTCCTGGGGAAGGTTGTGGGAATATGAAATCCAATGTGTCATTCCTGACATATCCATATCAGATCCTGACACAACAATTGATGTATACCTTCAAGATTTGTACTGACAAGGGCCCTCAACTTTACACACAGAGCTGGTTTCCAGTACATTTTTTTCTGCACATGCAAGTCTAGTTTCTGCATGCACAAATCCAATTTCTGTGTGTGGTCTTTTTTTTTTGCATGCACACCTTCAATTCCCATGTGCAGATTTTTTTCATGCACAGAATATAATACTCATCAATAAGCCAAAACTACAGTAAAATATATCTATTTAGTATAGAAACTGATTTTTGTGCACAAAAGATGTTTCACATGGGGGCTTTTATTTTTGTCAACATTGGTGTGCCATAGCACAGGGATGGCGGTCATGGATTTAGAGTATGCAAGTGATGGACCAACCCATGTGGTTGCAACTTGGTACTCTTTGTTTGTCAGACCAACTAAATAAAAATTGCTTCATCGACTGCTTGCCTTCTCTCAGTTGCCCCAATGATACCACACCAGTACACCCTGCTCCACAAACCACAGAGCATGAGGTTGGAACAGCTCATCATTTGGGTGGTGGAGCCAGAGGCCCATGTGGTTGATGTTCCAGAACTTCTGGAGTAGAGGGGCTATTCAGATGCTATCAAGAGTTGCCTGATCATTCTTCTCCTGGATGATTTGCTTGAACCAATTTGGGGGTGACAACCCTTCAATGAAGTCCTTGTCTTCTGGTACTTTCCTCATCATCCAAAATAGCAGCCCAATCCAGATGGCAAACCAATCTCTCCCAGCCTCTATATGGTCTATGGCAATTTCTTGCATTGAATGACTTGCCCAGTAGTTCCACCAGTGAGGAAGGAATGGGCATATATACTCTAATTTATTTCTCTTTCTGAGGACCTCTGTAACTTCATATATCAATTTATCAATTGCCAACCACTGGGTACCTATCAATCCTGGTAGCACATAGCCTCCATCCTGTATGTGATGAATCCACCTGGGTAAATTGGCCAAATACTCAAACCAAACACCACTGTAAGGAACAGGGCAACTTGGAACAAAGCCCAACCACTCTGTTTCCTTCTTCCACCAACATGGCCTTTCAAAGTTTTTGGCCCTTGAAACCCCTGGTATAAACCTCACAGTTTCTTCATCTGGAGGCAGCATTGTAGGTTGCCTATCACAATTGGGTGAGTAGTACATATTGCCATTGATGAACCAACAGTGGCCTTTCATTGGGAGCATATTGATTCACAGGATTCACAGACTGGGAGGTTGGAAGAAGAGGATCAGGGACTACCCCATACCCTCAGATAATGTGTTTCTCTGGGACTGCCCAGTAGAAAGCAACAGGAGTGTTGATAATCTAACTCTATTAAGAAAATATTAGGAAATCATTAATGATGTTGAAAATATGGGCACTTACATTAGAGGAGTAGGTGCCAACTCAGCCATAGTGTCTTGAGGTAAGAGGTCAAAGAGGAAAAGGAGTTGGGCACTGCAGGATCCATCCATCAAGGATGTTGCTGAGCCATCTTGGCAAAGTCCTGATGTTTGATCACATCATTGATAACCCACCATTGTTTGGTTGTTACATTTGAGGTTTCTTTCTCATTGCCATCACCACAAACCGATGAATCTGAGGGCCAATCCACTGTCATTGGGCAGTCCCAAGATGTCTTAACAATCCTAGCTACTGGATAGTTCCAGAGCTTCATCTTTCCTCCCACCCTTGCCTTCAACAATGCTTTTTTTCTGTGTCATCATTGGACCCAACCATGCACTGCTGACACAACGAGTTTTTCCCACTACCTGCTTTCTGGCTTGCAACAATGTTCAACATCCTTGCAAGAATACGCATCTTCAACAGTTCCTGAACATTTTGCCATCAATGAGAGTGACCATTAGAGGGATTCTCATGAGTAGATGGTGCCATATTACTGAAACTAGACTGAAACTGTATTGTTGTCACTCTATGTAGTCCGTTGAGCTTGTGTATATACCTACTACAACTTGTATAACTTGTAAACTCCATTCTCTGCTGCCTGAATGATCTTCCTCCCCATGCCAAAGTAATCATCCCTCATCATCTCCTGAACCATGTGGTCTTTGCAAATTTGTGACATGCCCACAAACTGTGTGGACTGTATGCAACCCATCTCCTCTCCCACAGTCACAGGTTTGGATGGATTGAGTAGTTGTCTGGCCACATCTTCCCACCAAACCTTTGACCATTGGGTCACACAGTTGATGTGGTGATCACATGGTGGAAGGATGGAGATTTTGGGTGGCTTGAGAGTTTGTAAGGCTCTCTTGTGCAGTAGTGCATCTCGAGCTTTCACAATAACAATGAATACTTTGTCAGTCATCTGGTTAATGTCATTGGCCTTGAGCAAGAAAACAGGGGAAAGGATCAATGAGCACATGGCTGGACTGACCCACTCCTTGACCTTGTATCTCTTTGCCAACTCCAACTGCTGGTGTTACAGCCTAAACTGTTTTCAGTCATGAAAGTGGTACTTAGATTATAATACAATCAAGTTTTACAGCTAGAAT